>LBNU01020694.1:9786-28314 GCA_014162995.1 Artemisia annua | reverse complement strand
TTTGGAGAGGACATACCATCCATGGTTGTCCCGGATCTCCAAACTTTCCCCAAGGACAAATGAATTCGGGGATCGAGTCAAGCTAGCGACTCGATGAACAAAAACAGTAGCACAACATGGGTTTTCACCCATGTCTCTGACTTCTTTCTACTTTCTAACACCCAAGTGTGGGGGAGTGGCCGTCCCCTGCTGCTGTTTGCAATGTATATATGTATATTCCAAAAAAAAAATGTGTGTTTGTATGTATAATATAAATAAAGTGAAAAATATTTCCACAGTTAGCTTAGAATATTGCCTTTTTCGTTCAAAGAGTTGGCATAATAGCCGAGACTTTGAATATTGAGGACAATATTCAACTCTAAGTGTGGGGGGGGGGGAAATTCTAGCGAATTTTATCACATTATACCATCTAGTACCCCCGTTTTCGGCCAAAATTTAAAAAAAAATTCACTTTATTTCAAAAATTTTTGTGGTTATCAGTCCGCCATGTCTAACCGACAAAATGATTGGCTAATCCAGGAGCAAACGGCTCTTGGTAAAGATTAATCAAATCCGTTTATGGCTTACAATTTGCCAAAAATTGTATGGTATTCAACTCACCATATCCTAAAAAGTAAAAGAGTTGGCTAGCCCGCAAGGTTATGGCTTGTGGTAAAGGCAGTTGGAAAACCATAATTGGTAATAAACTCACCAAAGATAATTTATCTAAGAGTTGGCTAGTCCAGAAGCAAACGGCTTCTGGTAAAGACATATCAAAACCGTTGAAAGCTGGTGGTTTGCTCAAAATCATATGGTTATCGGTGTACCATAGTTCTTACTTGAACTGAAACATTTGGCTACTCCAGAAGTAATGGCTTTTGGTAAAGAGACTTAAAATCCATTAAATTTTCATAGAAGATTGCTAGGGACTATCAATAGTTTAGTGTGGGGCATTGATGAGTGCTCAAACACTCATTATTTTTGATCAATCTGAATTGCAAAAATATTTGAAAACACTCAAAAACGCATCAAAATGCAGAAAATATCCAAGGATCGTGTTTTATATGTCTCAAATGCAAAATGTTTAAAAACAGATGAAAAACGAACAATGTTTGCATAATTGGCAGTTTAAGTCCCCCAACTTTCAAAGATTGGCAAAACTAGTCCTTGGAATCCAAAATTGTGGAGTTTTATCATTCAAGGTCCCTGAAATATTTTAAGTTTTCAAAATTGGTCCTTGAATGAATTTTTGGGTGAATGGCAGAAAAGGTCCCTGAACTTTTGAAATTGACAAAAATGGTCCTTGGGTATTTAAAAGTGGAAAATGGCATTTATGGTCCTTGTATTATTGGAGTTTGGCAACATTGGTCCTTGTGAGCACTTTGAAGGATTTTCAGTTTCAACCCCTCAACATTGGTGAAATTACACATTTGGTCCTTGTTGTTTACTAAAACCATTTGGACCCTTTTGTTTACTATAAACCCAAAAACAAACACAACCCAACACTAAACCCCCCACCCTTTTACTAAACCCAGTCCAAATAAACCCTGGCCCAACTCCTACGGCCTAAACGAAATTATAACTCCCCCGTTTTTATAACCCCTCGGTCAACCCCATAGTTAAACCCTTCTCCCTCCCAACACTCCCCCTCAAAACCAGGGTACTCCTGTCTCCCCCCTCCTCCCACCTTTTCACCAACACACCAACCTTCATTAATAGTCTCACCAACCCAAACCAACCCCCCCTCCTCATTAAATAAACTCACCAGCTCCACTAAACTTGCCCCATTTTCATTTGGCGCCAAAAAGACAATCAAGGGCTAGGATGAGAGAATTATCAAATTGATGGTGAGGATTTGGTCTTGGGTCAACAAAGACACCATGGGAACTCTACAAAAGCAACAGGAAGCCATGTGGAAAGGGGATTGCTTATCTTTGCTCTCGTATTATAAGTAGTAGTAGTAGTAAGAAGCAAAAAGTGTGTGTAATATTGTAACTTAGTTGACTTAGAGTTTATTTTTATCAGTTGTAATCAGTTTTCAAGCAATAAAAGTTTTATTTTAAGTTTACTTCTTGTTCCAAAATTTCAAGTTCCATTCAATAATTTCAATTGTTAGTTTAAAGTCAATAAGTGATCATAAGCTACTTGTAAGTTTATATAAGCTCAATCCTAAAGTTTTCAGAAGCTTTCTAAGCTTGTGCAACCTTTTTAAACTCAGTTTCATAAAATTACTTAAAAATATAAGAAAAATAAAAATAAAATAAAAAAATCATGTTCAAAGGTTGAAGAAGGCTGGAGCAAGGTACATACAGGATGGCCTTGGGTTAGAGGCTTGTGGAAGCCATTAGGAAGTGGTACTTGGTCCTTGTTGCTTTGAAATAGCTTGGGAAGTTCTTGTAAGCTTAATTTTTAATCCTTACCCTTTTTAGTGTAACAGTGTTACTTGTTGCTTTTCTGTGCATCTTTTGCTTGTTCATTGCTTATTAGAGTAGTAGTAATCATTAGGTTGTGGTTAGGATATAGTTGAATCAAGTTTCATTAGTTATCTGTGTTAATAAAGGGTGTTTGGTATTGACTGTGTTGCTAAGCTTGGGTAGGTCTCATTGATCAAAGCCTGCTCCAACATCTCTCTTTATGCCTAATTAGTCCAAAACAGTCAAGGTTTTAGTGGTTATAAGCCTAAAAGTCAAAATCACTTTGATAATCATCTCACTAGTTAATCTTTTGAAGTATTTGGTTCCATATTCTCCATATTAGCTTAATAATTGGTAAACTAGCTTAATTTCACATCTCCTTAGCTTAAAACAACTTAATTAGTAAGTAGGATTGAATCAAACTTCATAATAATCAATTGGTTAGTGTAATTCAAAAGTCAAATTTTCAGGAAAAAAAGTTTTTGAATAAACTTTAGAATTTCTTGTAGGGCTTAATTTTTGGAGTTAAGGCTTTTGCTTGTAGGATCTTGTCATTTTGTTGCTTAACTTCATCATAGTATTTTTAATAATTTTTATTTAGTTGGTTAAACTGCTTATTTGTCCCTTTGCTTTTAGCACTTTTTCAATAGATTCCCCTGTACTCAGGTTTGACCCACTTTTCTCAAAGCAATATCTTGTTCAATATTTGACCTTATGACTTGAACTTGGGTGATTTGGGAAGCCTGTTAGGGGTACTTGTTTGGTCTCTACTTGGTTTGGCCTTATTGGCTTATGTGATAGCTTATTGAGTCCCTTTTTGTTGTCTGTTTGCTACTGTTGTATGCTGATTCATCAGTATGCAATGAGCTTGTTGATTTTGTTGTTTCCATTTGATCCAATGTTGTTTCATAATTGTTTTTAGTTGTTAGTGATTCATTGAGCTGGTTTATGCTTGCTTTTGCTTTTAGTTTGTGCTTATAAGATCATTGGCCTGATTGCTTATTTCCATAAGTTCACTTGTACTCAGAAATCACTACTGTGAATCCTTGTTTGTTTGCTGACTTGATTTTGCTAATTTAAGCTTGATTAGGGTTGTTTGTGATTATTCTCAGTTGTTTTTGCCAATTGCTTGCATCTTTGTGCTTATTTTACCAAACTGCCAAGTCAAAACTCACTACATCATCAGTGAATTCAGGCCAACTTGGCATCCTTTTTTCTTGGTCCAGATCAAAAGCTTTCACTGAGTTCTTTGGTCCTATGGGAAGCCAGTTGAACTGACTTCTCATTTTCAGTCTTGTTTTGGCTGGTTAACTCTTGCCCCTAGCTTAAACTAGGCCTACAAAAGCTTGTAAGGCCTGTTTGGGACTGATCTGGTATTGGAGTGCTCATTTGCTTATTTTGGCTCATTCAGTATTCTTATTTTCATTTTCTAGCTTCTAATCAGTTCAACAAACTTGTTTTCACCTTGTTTCAGTTTTAGTAGCTTGTTCTTAGCTTACTAAAGCTTATACTCTCAATTTGACCCACTTTAGTGTACTGTGGGGCTTATTTGAGTGCACAGAGCTTATTTCCAAGTTCTAATTTTTTTTGTCTTTATTAAAGTTGCTCAAAATCAGTGTACAAATAGTTTTGTAAAAAGAAAATCACAAAATCATCAATTTTAATAGAAGTGATAGCTTCTATTTAATATTTTTTAGCTTTTTAGTTTATTTTCCAACTTTTTTATTAACCACTTGTCATTTTTATAATTTTCCTAGGTTTCTGTACTTATATAATATTTTTAGAAAAAGTTTCAGATTTCTCCTTGGTTATTTAGTATTTATTAGAATTTAAATTAGTTTAATAAGTAATTAAATAGTAATTAATTAATAATAAATAGAGAAAAAGCCTAAAAAATATCTTTTCAGTCTTAGAATTAGTTTTATAATATTTTAGAATTTTTAGAATTGAATTTTCATTTTTCTAGCTTAAATTTGTATTTAATTGTATTTTAATTAGTTATTAAATAGTTATTAATTAATTAAAAAGTCAAAAAAATATTTTTCTTTTTCTTAAAATTTTGTTTTGTCATTAGAATTGTAAAAAAAGTAATTCTCATATCCCTAGGACTTTTATAGTTCTCATTTCACTTTTATTTTGGTACGTTTACATTTGTTTTACGTCTAAACGTTCATTTTTAGTTTTAAATCCTTGTCAGATATCTTTATCCCACGTGTTTGTTAATATTGTTCATTTGAATCGATTTCCTTTCATGTCCTTAGTTTAATCACTATTATCCCATTCCCAGTCAAAATCACCCGATCACAGATCCGTTTTTATACCTTTACACACCTCGTTGGGACTTTATGACCCAGGAAAATTATGTACTCCTTGGTTTTGTATTGGCTCAATTGTTTGACTTTAGTTGACCAAATCCTTGGTCAGTTTTAGTTGACTGTTCAGAGCCAATCAATGGGTAATCCTGTTTCCCAGATTTAACGTGTCTACAAACCCATCTTGTTGACCCCCTAGTTTTGATGCACCACCACATTTTGATCCTCCAGCACATTTTGCTGCTGACCCTCTTCATTTTGCTGCTCCACCACGTTTTGCTGCGCATCCTCTTCATTTTGTTGCTCCACCACGTTTTGCTGCGCATCCTGTTGATCCTCCTCATCCTCTTCATCTTCTTCAGACTCCTCATAAAGCTCATCCCAGTAAAAGTCTTGTCTATGCAGCCATCGCAAAATTATTGTCCTCATCCAATCATCTACCTGCCTACACGTCCCATATTGTAAATTGATATCATACCCGAAATGATTAAACAATGCGTCCCATAGCAAACTGTTGTTTAATACGCACTCGTACTCTCCTGCATCATTTTGAAAGGTACCATTTGCTGCCATTGTTGAAGTTTTCTTTGAAAGGGATTTATGTTTTTTTTAGAAAAGCAAAAAGGGATATATGTGTTTGTGTGTGTTCTTTTTGGTATACAATAGAGAGGTATAAATAGGCCGGAGAGGTAGATGATCGGTTCCCAATACTTTAGGCGGGAAAAGGGATCGACCAAAGGCGCCTAAATCATACAATGAATTGAAGATATTTTAAATCTAAGATAAGGAATTGAGGAAGCAGTACGTGGTACGCATAAGTATCCACTTTCCTTTTACCTAGTATTGATTTACCAAGTACAATGAGTTGATGCAACAACTACTTGTATCTCATGCTTTGTGAATAATAAACTTCCAAACTCAATATTTCCAACAATGATTTTGGGATTGGGTTTATTATTATTGACCCGAGGGAATAAATGTTTGACCGTGACTCGAAAAGAAATAGTAACTAGTTTGTTACGACTTGATATTGAATCGACTTGGACAAAATAAAATAAAGAGATAAAAACAATCGTTAAATTATAAGTTGTAAAGACATTTGTTATTAAATTTGGTTAATAACGAAGTAAGGAAAATAGAAATGTACGGGAGAAATTTGGGATAAAAAATGAACACACGAGGGTTATTGGGCTCTTCGAGACATGCTACCCGTATATACTACTGCCTTTAATTTGGAGTTACTGGATTATTCTTCTGTTCTTGTTTGAGTTACGAATCGGTGGTAGTGGTGGCTGGTGGTGGTGGTGATGGTGGTTGTTGGTGGTGGTGGTTGAGGGTGGTGGTGGTGGTGGTAGTGGTGGAGTAGTGGTAACTGCCTGTGGTGGTGGTGCTGGTGATGGTGGTGGTGGTGGTGTTATGGTGGGTGGGTGGTGGTGGCAGGTGCTACTGTTGGATCTGGCGGCTGCTGGTGGTGTGGTAATCATTCCATACCCTCCCCAATTATTTGGGTATGCCCCATTAACCGACACTAAACATTGATTGCATTCCCTAGCTAGTCACATACATCCCAGGATGTTTACATCATACCCCCTTCCTCCCATTCCCACCCCCTCGGCTACCGCCAAACCAAGCACCCCCCTTAGCGCTAACTCGAAATGTGTAACTAGTTGTTGCGAGCTTGATATGATCGCCTGGACAAATAAATAAATAAATAAAATTGTTAAATTAAAATTTGTAAATATATTTGTTATTAAATTTGGTTTAGCGTTTAGCGTTTAGAGTTTAGGGTTTAGGGTTTACGATTAGGGAAGTGATCATATGTACACCACTAAATTACATTGATGATGCACAGTACAAGTGGCATTAGACGCTTCATATAGTCTTATGCCTTTATTTGTATGCCATGTACAATGAGTTGATTGAACAACTAGTTGTACCTCATGCTTTGTGACTAAATGTTTGACCGTGACTCGTTTGTTGCCTCTTGATATTGAATTGCCTTGGACAAAATAAAATAAAGAAATAAAAAAAATTGTTAAATTAAAAGTTGTAAATATATTTGTTATTAAATTTGGTTTAGGGTTAGGGTTTACGGTTTGGGAAGTGATCATATGTACACCACAAAATAACATTGATGATGAACCGTTAGGTAAAAGTTCGTTTATGTTCGTTTGTTTATTAAATGAACATTTTCATGAACCGCACGGTAACCCGACCCTTGTGCGTTTTCTTCCGTTTTAGTCATTTCTAAATGATTTCGGCCGTTTTGATGAGGTGAAAAGTGTACCCGTTTTAGGGGGTCATTTAAGCCCTAATTCGAGTTAATATGATCAAATATTGCCCTAAATCGTTCCTTTTGTCATTTTGGGTACTTTTGAGAAGAATTCTGGAAAACACATCATTTTGGACGATTTTGGAGCATAAAGTGAAGAAAACGACAAAGTCTCAAAAGAATGCTGGAAATCCTTCCTGACGGCGTCAGAGTCACAAGGTGACGCCGTCAGCCAACCAAGACAAAAGAGTGGATTCTAACTATACGTGACGCCCTAAGAAGAAAATGTGATGTTTACACCTGACGGCGTCAGGTGTTAATATTCCTAGGCCGTCAGGTGTAATGCTAAAGAGTGACGGCCCAGAGCAAATTTACAAGTGACGGCATCAGAAGTAGATCTAGGCCATCCGAGAACCCTAATGGCGGCGAGCTGACGGCGTCAGAAGCTATAAGCTGACGCCGTCAGAGTGTATTTTCTATTTATACTTTTCTATTTTTCATTCATTAGTATGCAACTTTTGGGAACAAGACCCAAGACGACTTTGACAGCTTTTTCAAGGGTTTTTCACCCATGATTCTTCCATGTTTAATTAAAGATAAGTCTCCATTCAAATTAATCAATATGTCTATCTGTTGGTTAATTATATCTTATGCTTGTCTTTTAATTAACATGCTAGGCTAGGTTTATTTTGTGTTTGCTTAGATCTAATGAAACCTAAATATTGATTATTGTTTGTTAGTGTGTTATTAATTGTATTGGATTATTGTTTATCGATGTTAGGCTTAAGAAAACTGGCCAACCTCCTATATGGTAACGTGCTTGAACGTCTTAAGAAACATGAACCAATGCGTACTAGGTTTTTATGGTTGTATTTAATGTATGAGCGAATTCTAATGATCCCATGTTTGGAGCTTCTAGCAGGCTCGACATAGGAGTGAAGTAGGAGCTTATAGAGTTGGGGAAGTACGTACGCCACCCCACGACTGGTATTAAGGAATACACCCGTCATCCACGCAATTAATACACACTAATTAACCAGTAAAAGATAGTTAGGGAGTAAGGAAATCTAAGTAAACACATTTGTCTCCATATAAGATTCACAACATTTTATTTTCTTGTTATTTATTTTTATTTGCAATAGTAGTTTTTGGGTTAGTTGACTAGCAACTAATTCCGCCCACTCCTTCAAAACCGAGATTTTACTTGCTTTCTAAAAAAATATAAAAATACTAAAATAATCATCCCTCATCCTTAGACCTATTAGAGTAGTTTTTCATACCTATCGAACACTATTCCCTGTGGAGAACGATCAATCCCCCGTACTTACCACTACACTATACTACATCGGTCAGGTATACTGCCTGGTGGGGTTGCAAGCCTCTTGAGATCCCTTGAGAGGTAAAACCTGTTGCGTGGTCGCAATCCCGTGTATCAAGTTTTTGGCACCGCTGCCAGGGAATAGTTATTGCTTAGGTTGAATTTTTATTTTATTAGGTCTACTCACTAGATTCCTTTCTAGTGAGATTTTTATTTTATTTTTCTAGGATTTTCTTTAGTCTATCTATTTTCTTCGTGTTTTTGTTCGGAACCATTACCATCCGACATCATGGAAGGTGGTAATATCCTTGATCCCAACAACCCACCACCACAACCAAACCAACCTCCTAGAGTCCGTACTTTAGGAGCCATTGTCACCATGGCTATTGAAACACCATTGAGCTCACCCAAGGAGCCATTGTCACTCCCTTGCGATCCGACACCATCCGGTTGGTGCAAAGCGGATGCGCATTCCATGGACTTCGTTCCGAAGATCCAAATCAACATCTCAAGGATTTCCTCAAAATCGTGGATTCCATAGACCTTGATGTTGAAACTCGAGAGACTACCCGATTAAGTCTCTTCCAATTCTCTCCGCGAGACCATGCTAGTCAGTGGCTAGAGCGTCTACCCGCAGGATCCATCACCTCTTGGGATGATCTCACAACTCACTTCTTGGCTCAATTTTTCCCACCGGGAAGAACTACCAAGCTAAGGAATGATATCTTGGCGTTCCAACAACGTCAAGGCGAAACCCTCTACGAGGCATGGACTCGATTCAAGGACTTACTCCAAAAGGTCCCTCACCATGGCATGGATCCTTGGTTACAGATCCAATGATTTTATGACGGCGTAAATCATCATACTAAAAGAGCCATAGATTACGCTGCCAATGGAAGACTGAGTAGGCTCAGTATCGATAAGTGCTGGGAAGTCATTGAGGACTTAGCACAGTATTAAGAGGAAGAATGGATGGATTCAAGTTCTCGGAGGAAGGGGTTTTAAATTGCATGAGTGCAACCCAAGATCAGTTGTTTGATAACATAAAAAGGCAGATTGAGAAACTTATGAAAGCCGAGGCACCTTTGGTTGAGGGAAATACCAATGAGGATGTAAACACGATTGGTGGACATACGTTCCCTCACCCCTCGCGACAAGATGAGTTCGAAGGGATAATGCTAACTTTCATGAGCAATCAAGAGAGACAAATCCAACAATTAGAGACTCACTTGAAAAACACCCAAAACGTTTTCATGGAACTGGCAGAAAAATTTATCTCGAAAATAAAGGAGAAAATTAGGGAGGAAGCCTCACACAAGAAGATCGAAAAGATCTTTGAACTTCCAGTCCCTAATGAACCGTATAACGAGGTGAGTGGTGAAACCCCTCTTCCCGAGCCTTCACCCTTACACTCCTCCTGTCCTTTTGGACCCCGTCGTGAAGAAAAGAACTCTCAAGTCCATAGCATCTTCGTAGGAAGCATTGTAGTTACGCTCCCTAGCTTTCACAAAGTTAGAAAACGATCATTCGGTTTTAAGCCTGGAGTAGTAGACACCCAATTCAAGCGTACACTCGTTTCAAAAATTCACTGGGAAAGTTCCCCTCACTCGATAAATACTTGCCGAAACGGAGATTGGGAATTAAATAAGGCAACGACCGACCCTGGGGAAGTTAAGATTACACCCGACGACTGTAATAAAACGTTTGACCCAGGAGGGATTTCCTAACTAAGAAGCATTTCTGTGGTCAAAGTTAACAATGCCACAAAACAACTTTTAAAAAGAACAAGGGGCTAAATTGATATTTCTGAAAGTTGCCTAGATGCAGGTACCTGACGGCGTCAGCCCTTGCACCTGACGGCGTCAGCTCGCCTATGCAGCTTTTATAACCCCACATCCATCACTTTCATTACAAACCCCACAAACACCATCCACCTCACCATTCACCACCGAATCTCCAAGGGTCAATTCGTGCCAATCCACTGTCAAACTCCACGTGATAAGTAACATTTAACTATCTTTCCTACTCTAATTATCTATTCGATCCATCAATTTTGGATATCCCCAAAAATCCGAAACCCTAGGATTAATTTGAGGTTGAAAACTTAACAATGCCTTGTAGTTGATGATGACGTGGGATTGCGACCACGCAACAGGTTTTACCTCTCAAGGGATCTTGAGAAGCTTGCAATCCCACCAGGCAGTGTACCTGTTCGGTGTAGTATAGTGTAGTGGTAAGTACGGGGGATTGATCGTTCTCTCACAGGGAATAGTGTTCGTTAGGTTAGAAAAACTACTCTAAAAGGTCTAAGGGTGAAGGAAGATTATTTTTGTATTTTTATAATTTTTTGGAAAGCAAGTAAAATCTCGAGTATTGGAGGAGTGGGCGGAATTAGTTGCTAGTCAACTAACCAAAAACTACAATTGCAAGAAAAATAAAATAACTAAACTATTGTGGTTGTGAAAACTTAAATGGAGACAAATGTGTTTACTTAGATTTCCTTACTCCCTAACTATCTTTTACCGGTTAATTGGTGCATGTATTACTTGCGTGGATGACGGGTGTATTCCTTAACAATTCATGGGGTGGCGTACATATCTCCCCAATTCTATGAGCTCTTATCTTCTCCTACAACTATGCGTACACATAATCATAGGGATTATAAACAGTGGCTCATGCGTTAAATACTACCTTAATAACCTAGTACGCATTAGTTACATGTTTCTTAAGACGTTCAAGCATGTTACCATAAAGGATTATTGCCAGTTTTCTTAAGCCTAACATTGATGAAACATTCATCCAAGAAAAGTAATAACATACCAATCAACCAATAATTAATAGTTAGGTTTAATTAGATCTAAGCAAACACAAGAAAAATCTAGCCTAGCATGTTAATTGAAAGACAAGCATAAGATATAATTAACCAACACATAAACATATTGATTAATTTAAGTGAGGACTTATCTTTAATTGAACATGAAGGATTCAAGGGTGAAAAACCCTTGAAAATACAGCCAAATTCGTCTTTAGGGTTTTTCCCAAACTTGTACCAAAAGTTCCACCCAATGAATGAAAAATAGAAAAGTATATATAGATTTTACACTCTGACGGCGTCAGGTTATGGGTTCTGACACCGTCAGCTCGCCGTCATTAGGGCTTTCGGATGGCCTAGATCTACTTCTGATGCCGTCACGTAAATAAGCTCTGGGCCGTCACTCTTTAGCATTACACCTGACGGCCTACTTCTTCTAACACCTGACGCCGTCAGGTGTAAACATCTTGTTTTCTTCATAGGGCGTCTAGTGTAATCTGATTTTACTCCTTTGTCAATGTTGGCTGACGGCGTCATCTTGTGACTCTGACGCCGTCAGGAAGGTTTTCCAGCTTCTTTTGAGACTTTGTCGTTTTCTTCACATTTATGCTCCAAAAACGTCCAAATTAGCATGTTTTCCAGAATTCTTCTCAAAAGTACCTAAAATGACAAAAGGAACGATTTAGGGCAATATTTGATCACATTTACTCGAATTAGGGCTTAAATGATCCCTTAAAACGGGTACACTTTTCGTCTCATCAAATACCCTTACACTTGGGATTTGCTTGTCCTCAAGCAAATAAGCTTTTATTCCAATCAAAATATGAGTTAGGGGTCATTTAACACAAATATAAAAGTAATTACAACAAATAGTCATTCGACCCTAATCATAATAAGCACGGAAATCATACACTAGCACCTCACAAATAGTGTTTGGATACTCTCATCTCTCAAGTGTCATAGAATTATATCTCATAAATGGAAACGGAAAATATTTCTCACTACCTGTCATAGCAAATAGATTACCATAGGCTTGGGAGAGGATCAATTACTTCTCCACTAGGCGTAAGCACCTAAGATAAACTATCAAAGAGGGCTTTCCAAAGGGTTGTAATGTAAGGTGTAGGGATATGATAAACACGGTTTGGTTGGAATAAAGGGTATTTTAATGGTGGTGAGTTAACTATCTTGATCAAATACATGCACTATACAATGTTACTAAGCCAAGACTCGACTCAATCTTAAGCTAAAAACAAAATAACAAAAACATAAAAGAAACATAAAAGAAACGGGATGGTAGTCCGTATGTTTTTTTTTCACTTTTCTTTTTCTAATTTTTTTGTATTTTTCTTATTTTTTTTTTGATTTTTTTTTCTTATTTATTTATTATTTTTTTTCATACATTCTTACCCTACCATCCAAAATAATACATCATAGGGGCCTCGGTTCTCCCCTTACACTTGAACTTTTATATAACTTTACAATTACTATTCTAATGACTCGAATTAAGATAATTGAAAAACTTGGAGTACTTTTAAAATATTTAGCACATATGGGGGTAATAATGTTGTTCTTCCTCATTACTCCATTACACTAGTACTTTACCCATGAGTCCCAATCGTCCCAAAACAATATGTATAAGGATATGACTCGACTTAGCAACCATGTAGTTGATTAGATAATTAACAAAGGGTTTAATACAAATGTTGTCACAATAATACACTAAAGGTGAGTGCATACAAGGTAGGCTAAGGCGATTTGGGTGTACATTTAAGTGGGGTGTAACAAATTCTCACTTTGAGTAAGATGCTTAAAGGTCGAAACGAAAAGATAGGCTCGGAGAGGTGTACTAGGGGTATCGTGTACCAAAAATGGGTACAACGCAAAGGGTTTGGGAGAATTACTTGACTTATGTAGCCAAAGTAATTATAACAAAAACACGGGTGTAAAAACAAAGGATTAATCCTAATGCCTCTTATCATGTAGTAGATCTAACTACACGAATGTAGTCTCACTTGTGGATTTGAGAGGGTCCTAACACAAGTTCTAGAATCTAAGTGCTACTGGTACTCACATCATAGCATCAAAGATGGATGCTTTTCCTACCAACTCTAGGGGTGAACCTCACATATTTGGGGTGGAAAATTTTTTAGTGGTAAGGTTTTGTGCTAGTCATATAATTTCCTATCCATGAGACGCTCATTAAGACCAAAGTCTCACTTCTAAATGTTGTAAAAAATTTTAAATTGGCGCTAAAATTGCCCTAACAAATATTTCTCTCGGTTTTATTACAAATTTACTATCAAACAAACAAAAATCAAGCGCAATTGTATTCTCTAAGGTGCCTTCATTTACCCCCCTTACACTTAAACCGAACATTGTCCCCAATGTTCAAATAGAAGATGTAAAAGTAAATAAAATGAAAGAATGAAATCAAATACTCCCCTGATTCGTTTGATGTGGATAGTGAGGTAACATGGTTAGATCTTCTTCCAAGAAAGATGAACGCTCAAAGCTTCCCTTCCAAAATATAAATCATCTTCTTGTCCAAAATAACCTGTTAACCTGAAAAAAGATAAAGGCCAACCTCGCATAAAATCGGCGGTATAATCTATAATAGGATATAATGCTTGTGGAATTAAAATTTTTGTAGAATCCCTGGAGATTATAAGTTAGAGAATTAACAAAAACTTTTTACTTCCGGAAGAAAAACAAAACTTTCAAAAATTGCAGAAAATTATTGCCTGACGCCGTCAGGTTGTAATGCCTGACGCCGTCAGAAATAATCTGACAGAATTCTCATGTTAAGTTTCCGGAAAAATTCTGGAAAAACTAGAGCTTACTTCCTGGAATTCCTGCAAAAATTCATTATGACTCGATACAAGCATTTGACTCAAACAATTACTAATATGTATGTCAATTTAATATTGTTATGATTCGTGTTTATTTGTTATTATAAACTGATTTGGATTTCCCTTACACTTATCTTTTGCAAAATACCTTTATATGTAGTTAAGACTAAGTTAAAAACAAAATAAAGCATTTTTACAATTTTGAAACATGAACCAATAACGATAAAAATTAGACATACATACGGAAGCAAATAAAATCAAACAAACAAATAAACAAAACAAATAAAGCAAATAAAGCTTAGGTTGCCTCCCAATAAGCGCTTGTTTTTGTTTGAGTCACGAGCCTGACTCTACCCTTATTTAACGAAAATAGGGGAGGTTTTCCCTATACTTAGGATTAAGTGCCGGTGAAAGTAGCGATACACACCATCTCGGTGGAAGTATGCCTTGTGAGGAAAGAGTGGTGGTTGAATTATATACTCAAAGGGGTGTGCTCCTTTCATCATAACCTTACCTAGTTCAATTGGGTCAATGGGTGAATTAAAGTTTTCTCCTAAAAAGGGATCATCTTCTATCAACTTCGAGAGACTTCTAGTTGGGAATCCATCTTGACCTAATAAACCCGGTTTAAACCCATAATGTTTCTTATGATCAATCATGAATGGGTGATGTAAGTATGTAAGGTCATGGTTAGCTTCCACTCCACATGGTTTAGAGTCTACTACCTTCATCGTAAAATTACCCGTATTATATGGTTTGATGGGTGGATCGGAACCTATTTCAATTCCTAAATTTTCATCCAAGGATGGAAGATAAGGTAACGGTTTTGGTTGTGGCTCCGATTCATCAAATCTAGGAACTTCTATAGAACTAAAAGAAAGGTTATGACTACAAGTATTCAAACCTATATCCTCTAGTTGTGTTTGGTCCAAGGGTTCTACCTCTAGTGGGGTTCCTATAGTCTCCTCTACTTCTTCTGGGTAAGTCACGGGTGGTGTGTACTCCTCAAGTGATGGTGGGAGTTGTGGGGTACTTTGTAGGTTTGTGTTATTTACCTCATCCTTATCCTCATCATGTGTTTTAGTAGAATCTAACCCAAACATGTTCCTAGGTATCTCAAATCCTTCTCTAGCCATTTCAAGTTCTAAGTCCGATTCGTAAGAATCTTCCTCAATAACTTGATCACTATGTTCAATTTGCCTAAAGGATTCATCATGTGTTCCTTGAGATTCAAAGTCATTGATCATAAAACCTAGGTCTTTTTGCTCAATGTGATCATGTTCGGCTAAATCCTCCTCAATTGTTTCCTCAAGTTGTGATGTGTACGAACCCATTAATTCATTAAACTTATGGTTTATGGTTAGGAGACTTTCCTCAAAATCTTTCCAAAGGGTCTTACTAAAAGGAATTGATCCTAACAACGATTGTTTAATAGAGGCCACACATGCAAACAATTCATCAAACCTATCAAACTTTACACCCATCTCCTCTTGTATATACATAAGATCACTTAAAAATTCATTGGAACAACAAGAAGCAAATCTATCCGAGTAAACTAATTGTTCCTCTATCGTTAGTGATCTAAATGGAATTTCATCCGCCATGATGACAAATGAAAATGGTTTTACAAAGAAAGGGCACAAGAAAAAAGATAGACTAAAGAAATCCTAGAAAAATAAAATAAAAATCTCACTAGAAAGGAATCTAGTGAGAAGAACTAATAAAATAAAAATTCTACCTAAACAATAACTATTCCCCGGTAGCGGCGCCAAAAACTTGATGACGTAGGATTGCGACCACGCAACAGGTTTTACCTCTCAAGAGATCTTGAGAAGCTTGCAATCCCACCAGGCAGTGTACCTGGTCGGTGTAGTATAGTGTAGTGGTAAGTACGGGGGATTGATCGTTCTCTCACAGGTAATAGTGTTCGTTAGGTTAGAAAAACTACTCTAAAAGGTCTAAGGGTGTAGGATGATTATTTTTGTATTTTTATAATTTTTTGGAAAGCAAGTAAAATCTCGGGTATTGGAGGAGTGGGCGGAATTAGTTGCTAGTCAACTAACCCAAAAACTACAATTGCAAGAAAAAAAAATAACTAAACTATTGTGGTTGTGAAAACTTATATGGAGACAAATGTGTTTACTTAAATTTCCTTACTCCCTAACTATCTTTTACCGGATAATTGGTGCATGTATTACTTGCGTGGATGACGGGTGTATTCCTTAACAATTCATGGGGTGGCGTACATATCTCCCCAATTCTATGAGCTCTTATCTCCTCCTAAAAATATGCGTACACATAATCATAGGGATTATAAACAGTGGCTCATGCGTTAAATACTACCTTAATAACCTAGTACGCATTAGTTACATGTTTCTTAAGACGTTCAAGCATGTTACAATAAAGGAGTATTGCCAGTTTTCTTAAGCCTAACATTGATGAAACATTCATCCAAGAAAAGTAATAACACACCAATCAACCAATAATTAATAGTTAGGTTTCATTAGATCTAAGCAAACACAAGAAAAATCTAGCCTAGCATGTTAATTGAAAGACAAGCATAAGATATAATTAACCAACACATAGACATATTGATTAATTTAAGTGAGGACTTATCCTTAATTGAACATGAAGGATTCAAGGGTGAAAAACCCTTGAAAGTACAGCCAAATTCGTCTTTAGGGTTTTTCCCAAACTTGTACCAAAAGTTCCACCCAATGAATGAAAAATAGAAAAGTATATATAGATTTTACACTCTGACGGCGTCAGGTTATGGGTTCTGACGCCGTCAGCTCGCCGTTGTTAGGGTTCTCGGATGGCATAGATCTACTTCTAACGCCGTCACTTGTAAATAAGCTCTGGGCCGTCACTCTTTAGCATTACACCTGACGGCCTACTTCTTCTAACACCTGACGCCGTCAGGTGTAAACATCTTGTTTTCTTCATAGGGCGTCTAGTATAATCTGATTTTACTCCTTTGTCAATGTTGGCTGACGGCGTCACCTTGTGACTCTGACGCCGTCAGGAAGGTTTTCCAGCTTCTTTTGAGACTTTGTCATTTTCTTCACTTTTATGCTCCAAAAACGTCCAAATTAGCATGTTTTCCAGAATTCTTCTCAAAAGTACCTAAAATGACAAAAGGAACGATTTAGGGCAATATTTGATCACATTTACTCGAATTAGGGCTTAAATGACCCCTTAAAATGGGTACACTTTTCGTTTCATCAGTTGATGTAATGTTAGCAATGATTGAGGCATGAATTAGTTACAACTTCGAATGGGTTTAGTATTACGTTAGGGGATTGCGGATTCGACCATTACCCTTTGGCTTATTGGCCATTTTCCTGTCACAAAGGGTGTTTGGGTTAGGGATCTACAAGTTTCATACTTAAACTTTCCCTCGAAATCTTAGATTCAAATCTGCAGGGTCTGACAGCGTCAGCCCATTAGGCATGACAGCGTCAGGACCGTCTGATGCCCCATCTTGCTTTCAATCTTGTTCCTAACCCCCTCGCTCTTTTTACTTTGTTCAAGGAAATGAGTAAGCGATCTAGGAGCCACAGGGCTGGATCATCTAGGGGCCCCCAAGAAAGTTTGGCGGATAGGGTGAGAAGTTGGAGTGTTTTTGAAGGTAATGAGGCCACCGCCAAGTACCACGAGCTACGCAACCATGACATCGACCATGGCGCCATCATTCACCTTGTCATGGAGACATAGTTCCCAACATAGAATCACCCTTTTGGACCTCTTCTTCTTGTACATGATTTACTCCGAGGAGGCTTTCTGCAACAACCCATTTTGGGTAGCTAGTTATCTTCAAGGTGCAGTCGGGGAAAGGAGCAATGACTTGATCTATGGAGGGATGTTTATCACCAAGCTAGCTAGGTCATACAGGGTCTTGACACCGGAAATTAGGGACTATCTGAGCTCAGCGGGTGTCTGTAGGGTGGTCAGGGTCAGATCCCTGAAGCAAATGAACGTTGTGATGGAGCTAGCGGGGGGACAATATGCTTGGTGGGCGCCTAGACATGCTGCGGCTGGTGGTGACGATGACGATGATGATGATGAGGAGGATGCACCACATCAGCAGCATGAGGGATATGAGGCCGGGACCGCAGACTACTACCGGCACATGAGTCAGGGAGACTGGCAGGCTCACCGGGGGCATGGATGGGTCAGGTTGATACTTGGAGAGCCAGGGTTGATGACAGGTTCGACTGGATGTATGATCACACTGTTCAACAGATGCAGTATTTATCTACGCGTGATCAGTTGGACCCACACCTGCAGATTGACCCCTTCCCTGGACGTGAGCAGGACTACCCACCCTACGGGTACTATGGCATCTCCCGCATGGCTACAACTACCGCCAAGGTCCCCCACATCAGTGATCGTGTGATTTGATATTATGATGTTTGAACAATTTAATCTTTGGTTGTGTATTTCTGAACAATTTGGTCTGTAATAATTTAGGATTCGGCCTCTGTTGGCCATTAAACTCTTGTGACACTTGGTTTTCTTTATTGCATGTAGGATTTATCCCGTCTTGGTTGTTGGTTTATTTGCTTT
>LBNU01020693.1:3488-13828 GCA_014162995.1 Artemisia annua | reverse complement strand
CATGATAACAATTATGGGACTACAGCACATACGACTCACAGCCACATCAGTTTTACTGCTGTGAATACTGTGGAGGGTCCACACTTCAGCTCTGATTGTCAAACAAGGAATCCATTTCCTGTGGTAACAATTACGACTCTTCGTATCATGGACCAACCTCCACCAGTGCCAATTGAATCAGGCATTGCCACTTCCTAAAAATCCTTTTTCCTTGATCTTCTGGATTTAGTGAAAGATTTTAATCTCTTGAACCTGCTCATAGACAAGCGTGTTTCCTGACTGACAATCAGAACTGTAGTGTGAACCACCACAGTACTCACAACAGTAAAACTGCTGAGTCTCATAGTGTGGTAGCTGATGGAATAAATCAGTCGTGTCATGGTAGGAATAGGGATTCTGGTTATAGACAGACCCGTTTCCTGACTCTACCGTGCCACAACTGGGGCAATTACCACCATTATAAGGACCACCACACCATTGACAATCAAGAGGGTGTGGATGAGACATAGAAAGAATCAAACGGTTTTGGAGGGTAAGGAATGGAGAATCAAAAGGATAAGAGGGTAAAGATGAATATTTTTGGCATTTTTGATAAACATTTTGTACAAACAAAATAAGAAGGAAAATCTTTTTGGCAATCAATCAGTTAAACGAATTAACTTCACGATTATTTTGGATTTTTATAAAAAAGAGTGAAAATATGGACAAGGATATGGTAAATATACAATGAACAAGGATGGTAGATATACAATGAAGTGAATATCCAAAGATCACTAATCTTCAAATACGCTTGAATACGCACACAACCTCCCCGGCAGCGGCGCCAAAATTTGATTGGCCCAGAAACAGTCAACAAAAGTCAACCAAGAATTGGTCAACTAAAGTCAAACTATCTAAGGGCTCAATGCAAGTGTCCAAGGAGTATAGAATATTCCCGGGTCGTTTAAATCCCGATGAGGAGTGAATTGTATTAAAACGGATTCGTGATCGAGTGAATTTGGACAGGAAAGGATTTGAGATGATTACACTAAGGAAATAAAAGTTAAAATAACTTAAATAAGATATATTAACAACAACGTGAAGCCAAATTAACCTAAAATGCTTAAAATCTAAAAACGCGAAGGTTTAATTTAAAACTACGTTAATGTACAAAATAAAACGCGAGTTTAAAGAAATAAAAAGCCTACGGATATGAAAATTACTTTTTTACAAACCTAATAATAAAAGAAAAATTATAAGAAAAAGGAAAATATTTATTACACTATTTATTTAATTATTATTAATTAAAAACTATTTAAATACCAATTAAACTAATTTAAATTCTAATAAATAGTAAATGAAAAGTAATAAATCTAAAACTTTTTATAAAAATACTTATTAGTATACTTAAGCTGAAAAAAATATGAAAATGGTGAAAAGATTATTAATAAGTTGAAAAATCAGCTTATAAGCTTATATAAGCTAAAAGGGAAAGGACTAGTATAAAAATAAATAAGGAAAACAAATAACTTAAACACACCCTAGGGGAGATGGTGCCTGGTACCTGTTTGGTTTTGTCACAGGTAACCTCAAGGTCCCAGGTTCGAATCCCTTAACTGACACTTATCCTTTTTATTTTTCTTTTCTGTTTTTCTTATTGTGAAACTATTTTAACAACAAAAATACATAACTTTAATGAAGGAAAACTTTTTGGAACACAGAGATAAGCTCTGTGGGTGCTTATTGGCTCAACAGATGAGCTTTTTAAGCTTTTGATGGATTTTCAAGCTCAAACAAGCTCACAATAAGCTATTAAGCTGGTGCAAAAAGGAGATTAAGCTACATACAAGCTAGATGTACTAAATAGAAGCTAAAATGATAAGTACAAGGGACTGGAATAAGCTACATAGACAAATAAGCAAAGCTAAATTTCACTGCCAAATGAGCAGATCTACAGCTAACTTGTAAGCTAGATTAAGCTAGGGGCAAGGGCACCCAAGCTCAAAATGATCTTGGAACTGAATAGTCAGCTAGGTGAACTTCCCTAAGAACCAATGATCATAGGCTTATGACCACAAACAAGCTCTACAAGAGCTTGTGGAGTTGGCTTTTCCACACATGATGATTCAGTGTGGAAGTCTCAGTGGTGATGGTTATGGAGCACAAAATAAGCAAACAAATAAGCATGAAATGAGCAGATAAACACAGTCATAAATATGTGACCAAGAAAGCTTCTCAAAACAGCAATAAGCTTAAGCTAACATGCACTATGCAACAAGAAATAAACTTATGACAACTGGCTCAAAAGCCAAACATATCCTGCACAGGGCATATATCATGAAAACAGGCTAAAAGAAGCTTGAAAATAAGCACTTAAATTAAATTCTAAAAATAATCTAAAAATAGTCAAACAAAGATCAGCAACAAAGGTTGAATTTCCCACAAGTTTAGAACCTGAAAGTGAAAATTGAATCCTAGAGAAATTCCACCATTTTGGACAAAACTGCTAAGTTTGCAATTTGACTTTTTGAGTTTGAAGTAAAGTTTGACCTAAGTGAGATTTGATCCAACTTTACTTACTGAAAATGAAATAATAAGCTATTATGAGATGGAATTAAGCTACTCTAACAACTATTGTACACAAAATGATGATTATGAGACTGAAAATACCAACGGTAAACTCCTAAGATGAAGTTTGAACATGAAATTGACTTTTACACAAAAGAGGACTATATTTTATGAGTTAATTAACCTATTAGATACCTAAGTGACCTGTTAGAACCAAAAGAAACAACCAAAACACTCTGGATCACAGAGGATCACACTGATCCAAACAACCCCTTAGAAACTGATTTCAATGATTCTCAAAGCCAAAGACTGAGTTAGACCATGGAATTGTTGCACAAGGGTATAATGTGATGATATAAACTTATTCAAGCACAAAAACTCTATTCTAAACAACAAATCAATACTAGAACCTAGTATGCTCAAAATGGCAGTTATGACTTAAGTTGCACAGATAATAGAGATAAGCTATATAACTCTAAAGTCTGAATAAACCTAGTATAACAAACATGAGAGGAGCATAAACTAAGCAAATAAGCAATGAACAAGCTAGGCTACAGTAAAAGCTAGAAAATTGGAAAAAGGCTTACAAGGGTCCTGTGTGCATCCAAACCAAGAACAAGAGAACCACACCTATCCTAACACCTCCCCTGAGGTTCTAAAACCATGAAAGTCCACAATCCACCATTTTCCTTTGCTTCTTTCTCTTTCTCCACTGATTTTCTATTTTTAACTTATTTTTAGTGATTTTTGAGTATTTATGGATTTCTGAATAAAAACTTTTCTAAATGCTTACTAAGATTAATAAAGCTTATAAATAAGCTTTATGAGCCTAATTTAGCAGTTAACAATAGCTTCCAACAACTTTTAACCAACATGAGATTTTAAGGTAAAAATGCCAAAAACTTAATTAAACTGAAAACTTGAAATTAAGGCTTAAAAAAGGTTGCTATTACATCAATGAAACTGAGTACAAGCTTTGTAAACTAAAAATTACACTTCAAAGTTAAATTTACACTAGGTCGACATAACTAGAACTACACTACACTACTCTAGCTAACTACTCCTTCTTCTCTGCCTTTTCTTCACTTATAAGGACCCAGTGGGACTTCCATGACTTTCCCACTTCTATTTGAGGCCGTTGGATGAGCCAATTTGATCCTAGCCATCAATTGGCTTTTGGCGGGAAAATTGGATTTGGCAGTTGGGTAGGTTTGGTGAGGAATAGGTGGGATATTAAATGTTGGGTGTACTGTGGGAACAAGGAGGAGTGGTTTGGAGTACTATGGAGGTGAGGTGGGGAGGCAAAGCTCCTGGGATTAAGGTGCTAATGGTGATAGAGGTGGGAGGTTAGGGATGAAGATGGTTTGACTGGGTCAAACCCAGTTTAAACTAAACGGGGGGTTGTAATTTTGGTGTTGGGCTGGGTAAGGGTTTATGGGCCAGGGAGAGATGGGGTGGTATTGGGTTGGACTGTTTTGGGTTATATAAAGGGAAGGGTTGGTTTGGTTTAGTAATTATAACCATAAGGACCAAAGATGTAATTTCACCAAAGCTGAGGGACCAGAAATGTAACTTTCCCAAACTTATCCAAGGGACTTATCATGACAAGTTTCAATAGTACAAGGACCATAAAAACATTTTTCCATTTTTGAAAACACCCGAGGACTAAAAATGTCATTTTTCAAAGTTGAGGGCCTATTTTGCCAATTTATGAAAACTTATCATCCAAGGACTAATTTTGACAACTTTTGAATTTCCAAGGACTTAAGTTGATCTTTTTCCATTTTAAAATCTTTCCAGGGACCATTTCTGACATTTTATGAAAGTTCAGGGACTGTTTTTGACAATTTTGCAATTTTGCTTAGTTTTTCGTTTGTTTTCAATCTTTTGCACCTGAAACGCTTAAAAACATATTCAAAAGATATTTTTCAACATTATTTGGTCGTTTTCAGGTGCTTTTGGATGTTTTGGTTCGGAAAATGGAAGAAAAGATATGTGTAAAAAGGCACATATCATTGTCCCAAAAACAAAACCCAAGTTGTCTTTGAACCTCCAGTAACTCCGGTTGAGGACCCTAAATCCAAAACTTCTATTCTTTACCCATCACGCTTAAATGAACAAAAGCTCCGAGAAAAAGCTAATCATCAAATGGATAAATTCTTTCAAATTTTCCAAGAATTACACTTTGACATAAGCTTCTCGGATGCTACCATTCTGATGCCCAAGTTTGCATCCACACTCAAACACTTGTTAAGTAACAAGGAAAAGCTGTTTGAAATGGCAAAAACTCTACTTAACGAGAACTGCTCAGCAGTTTTGTTAAAGAAGCTTCCCGAAAAGCTTGGAGACCCTGGGAAATTTCTCTTGCCTTGTGTATTTCCCGGGATGGTTGAATGCTTTGCCCTTGCCGATCTTGGTGCAAGCATCAACCTGATGCCTTACTCAGTATGGAAGAAACTTTCTCTTCCAGAACTCACTCCTACCTGCATGACTCTTGAGCTTGCAGATCGTTCAATTTCTCGTCCTCTTGGCATTGCTGAGGACGTATTCGTGAAAGTGGGAAAGTTCCAATTTCCAGCTGACTTCGTGGTTGTCGATTTCGATGCTGACCCACGGGTTCCTCTCATTGTTGGAAGAGGATTCCTAAGAACGGGTCGTGCTCTCATTGATGTATTCGAGCAAGATATCACATTACGTGTGGGTAATGAAGCCGTCACTTTCAACCTCGATCAAACTTCGAGGTACTCCTCAAATTATGACTCTGAATCGGTTAACCGATTAGATATCATTGATGTTGCTTCAGAGGAGTACTCTCAAGAAGTTCTTGGTTACGTTCATAATTCTTCGGGTGGTGATTCCACTCCGTATTCTCATCCTATAATTTCTGACTCTTCCCCTTCTCTCACTCCGTTTGAGGGAAGCGATTTTCTTTTGGAAGAGGTCGAGGCTTTTCTCAAAAGTGATTCAGTTCCAGATGGAATTGATAACAATGAGATTGATCTGGAGGGAGATCTTCTTCTTCTTGAGCAATTGTTGAATCAGGACAATTCTCCTCCCCTCCCTCCCGTAGAACTTCATAACGAGGAAATCAAATCTGTTGAGAAAACTGATGAATTTCCCGAGGTCGAACTCAAGGAGTTACCTCCTCATCTCGAGTACGCATTTTTGGAGGGTGATGATAAATTACCCGTCATAATTGCTAAAGACTTCAGTAAGGAGGAAAAGACTGCTCTCATAAAGGTCTTGAAGTCACACAAGCAAGCAATTGCTTGGAAACTCTCTGACATCAAGGGTATTAACCCCAAATTTTGTACTCACAAAATTTTAATGGAGGATGACTTCAAGCCGGCAGTCCAACATTAAAGACGGGTAAATCCTAAAATTCATGAGGTTATCAAACAAGAGGTTTTAAAACTTCTTGATGCCGGATTGATTTATCCCATCTCAGATAGTCCTTGGGTTAGTCCCATTCACTGTGTTCCGAAAAAGGGTGGCATTACTGTTGTCACTAATGAAGAAAACGAGTTGATTCCAACTCGATTGGTTACGGGGTGGCGAGTCTGCATTGACTATCGCAAATTAAATGAAGCCACCTGTAAAGACCATTTTCCTCTACCCTTCATGGACCAAATGCTTGAGAGATTGGCGGGGAATGAGTACTATTGTTTCCTCGACGGTTTCTCGGGTTATTTTCAGATCCCTTGTTAGGTCACCATATTGTAAACACAAGTATAGATTTGATAGAAATGAGATGAGATATAGAGTTTGGTTGATTAGATCAAATATGAAGAATAAAAGTGCAAGAGTTTCTTTAGTGTATTGAAATAACCAACAAGAGAGAATGGATACATGAGGTCCTATTTATAGGAGAGGAGCTAGGGAAACACTCCCTCTCTCCTTCCTTTACTAGACGAATGGGCTTGGAGCCCATTGGACACGTTTGGACTCTTATCATGTTTACATGACTCTCTTAAATAACTTAAATAAACTAGCAACCTATTACAAATGATGAAATAACCGAGACTTGACTGAAACATTGAAACTTAGGTTCTAACAATCTCCCCCTAAGGATCGGTTGTTGAAGAAGTGATGTTAGTCACGGTCATTTGAGGTTGCTTGACGTCTTCTGTCTTTGCACTTTAGTTGTAGCATTCATAGCTTTGGATGTCTTCAAAAATGATTATGTAAAGATGATTCATCGTTCTTAGTTCTTAACAATCTCCCCAGTTAGAATGGGTGTTCATTGTTCTTTGTTGTTGATGAGATAGTGATCAGTCTGATGTGATAATCTGCCATTCGTCACATTCTTTGACTCCATTGGATCTGCATCATTCCGACATGCTCATACACCTTTGACGGTTGAAACTTTCATAAGTGAGGAGCTCTTTTTTCATATGTGAATATTCTTTATGTTGACGTAGAATCCTTCTTTAGACGGTGTTGCACTTAAGATCGTTTGTCTTTATTACTTTGTAGATTCTTTTGGCATGGAATCTACCTTTGGCATTCATGTTGCTTTGATCTTTCATGAGAGCTTTCTGAGATGTAAGTATGAGCATGTGGAAGCCGGTGTTCAGGATGGTTGTTGTACCTGAAATGAAACAGTTAGCAATAAAACATCTGGTACTTACAGGTTTGGAGTTAGAATTTGTCAACAGCATAGTGTGAAGACTCCTTCTAATCCTTACCAAGGCCGTTCCTAATCGGATACCCCCTAGAGGGCTTACACAAACATGCATACGCACACCCACGATTAGGTGAGTCGCTGGAGATCACCCCACGACTGTAGACCGTTTGAAACCATCGAACACACTAAGCGTAATCCACAAGGAATCACCGAAGTGACCTGCTGTCAGGGCTGTTTGATGTTGACCCTGGCAGGATTTCCGTTCAATCATTCGAGAAATACCTAAGTAAATCCCTCATAAACGTTCAAGGCAGATTGCTAAGATCTGCGAAGGACTCGATAATTTACACTTAGTGTCCAATGATGCAAGACACTTAGTGTAGAAGATTTTTGTGTTCCTAAGAGATCTTTTATGTTATCTCGTGGCTCTAGACTCGATAAGTGCACATTTGGTTTCCTATGCGGAGGCATGGAGCAGAGGGCCTCCTGTTTCAATATCAACCATCTCTAATAGACGATCGATAGATTACACTGGTTCCCCGTGAGAATGAAACAAACATCTTTTGAGAGATGCCTGAGTGGCTAAGAAGGTTTAGGTGCATTGCGTCACTGGGTCCATGACGTCTTTTATCTTCAATACCGGTGTCGCCTTAGCAACGACCAGTAGCATATGAATTGAACCCGGTGTCTGACCTATGGTTGATAAAATGGAGGGCTATTTCTTTTCACCCTTTTCATTCATTTTCTTTTTAATTCTTCAACCCCTTCTTTCTCCTTTCATTCTTTTCTCCTTTTGTTATATCATACCTAAGGACTTCTAATTTCTAACTATTGGTGATGTCCTTGGGTAGATCCCTCCGGTTTAGGCGGATCATAGGACGGTTTTTCCTATCCTTAGTCACCTTGTAACTCCATAACTATCCTATTGATGCCTTTAAACCAAATCATTGAAAATCTCTCAAAGTGTGTAAGAGTGTAAAACTTTTTGTTAACACTTTGAGGTTTTGGATTTTATATGAAATACTCCCCCTCAACATATGCTCATGATTATTTTCAGAAATTTGCATATGTGGAAAGAGTTGGCACTTTTTGAATTGATCCACTCTTAATAGTCATGTACCCGAGGGACACGTTTACGTTGCTTAGTTAAAGGGATGCATTATCAGCTTTTAGGTGATAACTAGCCCTAATAACTAACTTGATGTTGTTAACATTCCTAAAAGGAAGTTAGACCCGTCAAAGTAAACAACTAGAAAGAGTTTCTCGAAACGGTACTTTCTAATCGGATAAATCCTTTCGAATTCAGACATTTGTTGTTTCGTCAATTCGTGGGTCAATTCTGAGTCGAGCTCGTACGAGATAAGACTTTTTGACATCATATTTTAATCACTTTCTTTTTCTCCCCCTCAAAAATAGCATATCAAATGTTGTTTTTGTAAACGGTTTTGATTAAAATATGCCTTTTTGAGTCTTATGGGGAGAGATCAACAAGATTTGAAGATTTAAGAACGATGTTTTGATTCAAGTACTCCCCCTCAACAAGTGATTACTTATTGAGGTGTAATACTTGTCTTTTGAGCAGATTTGAAAAATACTGAAAGGTTTGATTAAATCTACTCAAAAGTAAGAAGCTTTCGCTCCTTATATTAGGATTGTGGCACCGATGCGTACCACAGGGTCCTTTCATTACAAAGTGTGGGTTGTACACTGTTATGTGTGCACAAGCCTTAATAATTACAAATCAAACAATATTATAAACATATTGAAATTTTTGTACCAGAAGTATGGGAGCTGAGCTAAGCATCGAAGACTGTGAACTTTGGATCAGGTCGGCGAAATGTCAACACCGGAAATGATGGTTGAACACCGATATAGCTTTCCAACCTTCTGATCTGTTGTCGTCGATATGGCCTTTCTTCAATCGTATGGACAAAGTTTCTGATCATTCGGCGTCCATTAGCTTTCCACCTCGTTGGTCTTCCCTCTTTCAGCCTCTTCTTTTCATCCTCCAATCTTTCTGCTAAACCTTTACGAACTCGTTGAAGTGTGACATCACAAAACTTTGGAATCTCATCGAACCGCATGAAATGAATATTGTTTTTGCTGTTGAGGTATGTGATTCCAAATGCCGGTTGTTGTACGAGAGTGTATTGTGACATCCCAGTGATTTCAGGAATCAGGAGTTGTGGTGCAGTAAGGTTGATGGTGTTCTGATAACTTTCTACTCCCAGCTGAAGATCTTCCACCCTTTCTTGAACAATTAATCGTCTGATGTGAAGTAGGAGAGATGCGATGAAGTTGTACTGTGTGTTTTGTTCAAAGTTGAGGAGCTTTCCTTGAACTTTCAGTAGATACATATCTTCAATGTCGTTCAGGTTCAAATCGGGGAAGTCTGCTTCACAAAACTTGTACTTCTTCTCGTCTGTTCTCTTGACGATTATCTCTTTCATGAAGGCGTAGTTGAATTTCTTCTCTTCCACGATCTCCAGTATGGCAACGATACGAAGCATTTGCTTCACATTCTCACTGGTCTTGAGATGTAGTCGGTGAGTGTAGCCAAGCTTTCGTTTTTCCGGCCAGTGTTGAATGCCTAGAAGAGCGTCCCTGTTGTATTGAACAACTGTTTTACAGTAGATTGGTGCGTGCTCTTCAATGTCTGGCAATTCATATCGGGCGGCTGGAATTGAAAGTGTAAATGAGGATGCATATCGTTCTTTGGAGGTCTCGTGAGCATGCTGAAGGTATTGGTAGTCATTGTTGAAGAAGCGTCTGTAGGGGATCTTAGGTTTTTCAGGAAACCCAAGTAGAGGTAGTGGTTTTGTCCAGTCTGTGAAGTAAGGTTTCTTCGTTTCAGTATCGACATTAGATTCAGGGTTAAGCCAGTCGAACGAGCCAGATAAAGCACAGGCTATGTTCTCCATGTGGTAGTCGAGTTCCACCTTGTTCCCTGATCTCTTCTTGAGAAAGTCCATGGCTTCACGATTGATCCGCTTCAGTTCAGTCTTCGACAACCTTTCAACTTGTAAACCTGACATAATACTCTGAGTCATCTGCAAAGCATTACCCGGTAATGGTTCGTCAGTCTCAAGCGGTGGTTGTGCTTTGATCATTGTAGTCAGCCAATCAGAGTCACGAGCTTCTTCCACATTAAGCCAAGAGAATTGAG
>LBNU01020692.1:75560-119536 GCA_014162995.1 Artemisia annua | reverse complement strand
TAGTCATAAACAAGCACTCACTTGTACCACGTATAGCAACTTAGTTTATTCACCTTTAACAAAATTTACAGTCACAGATGCTTTTGGAAAATAAAAATTACTGGTACAAACCCCACATAACATGTAAATACTAATATTAGTAACCTATGCGCATGATCAACGTCAAAATAAATTGAAAAACTACATTACGATGAATAGTTCTTAAATGCACAACTTTGTCCATTTCTATCTTCAAATGGGCCATCTAAAATAACAATAAGAGAATTATCAATGTTCCGAATATGTTAAGACATACTAATACCAAGGCATCATACTCAATAGAATACTTGAACCAATAAAATTGTACCTCGATAAGAACTGATGCACTTATGTTAAGAACTGATGCAATTATAGTTTTCAATGTAAAAATTAAAAAACAAATAATAAAAGAAAAGGGTACCTCAGACACCTGCTTTAATATCAGGAACCTCCAATATGACACGCCGGGCTTAGTCTTCACGCTTCATCAGTTGACTGAAGTATTTACAAAAAAGTGGAAAAAAAAAAAATTTTTTCCAATTTTTATGCTAACTACTTAGTTATTCAAGTCTTGGCAGATGATGAAAAATATGATTACAGAAACTGTATGACTATACCTGATGCCCGTGTCAGTCCAAGGGGAAAGGAAAAAAGAGGGGCTTACAATGAGAAATTTTTACCATGGAAACTAAGCATCTATGTGATCTGTTGTCTTCTACAATAGAATGCTTTTTTATAGGGTGAACCAATATGAATTTCATTAATCAGTTGCTATTGATCGTAGTACTAAAAAAAACACATGAATACCATCTCCATGTGATGTACTGCACATTTTCTAACTAGACCATGATAAGCTGCTACTATTAGGAACTGGTCAATGTATCAAGGAACTGGCTCAACTGTTTCCCTCCTTACAAGTTTCCTGCAACGAGAAGAGAAGGCGATTGATTGCATCACAGAGCCCCTGGATTGAAACAATTAACATGAATATCATCATTAAACCATTTTAACCAAAAAAAAAACATGTAAGGATTTTAGGGAATTCATATCAAAGGGTGAGTTCTACCACAATGCACAAAGTAAAAAAGAGCAGGCTACCATGTTTTGGACTCGAATTGACTATTGGATACGATGAAGTTAAGTAGCACCCATATTCACAAAACCCACCATCAGTAACTAATAAGGATTGCCGAAATCTCAATACGGAATGCTCGAAATTAACTCAAAGGATGCTCGAAAGTACCTCAAACGGCATGCTCTAGCCATGGATACAAAACGATGCATTAAGTACCTTAAACAGATGGCACTAAAATACAAATTTTGGGACACTTTCACAATAACAGTTTATGCTTCAATAATCTGATCTTTTCACTTCTTAATGGATACCCAAACACTGGCATCTGACCATAGTGAAAAAAAAAGGATACTCTAGCTGGGAATGCCAAATATTGAACTGTTTGCTTTTATGATACAAACGGATGCTTAAGTACCTCAAACGGATGCAAAGTTCCTAACAAGATGCATAGAGAAAAAAAAAAAAAAAACAACAAAAAAATAAAAAAAAAAAAAAACGGTGTTAATTCTGCTGAGAACAAGGGTCAGTACAAAGGACTCGGTGAGTGACCTATAAAACGGATGCATAACTGACAATATATTGTAGAAGATAATAGCAAGCATTTCAAACGAAATAATTCAGATTTCTATTAATTATATGCTAACCCATCTTTACGTATTGTAAGCAGCGGGTTTCACTTTAATAATACTTTTACTATCAAAAACAATAATAACTCTATCTCTATTAATAGACATCTCTGATGCACTAAAATAACATAAAATCAAATTAACAACTTATTAGATAGTAGTATCTCTCTATATCATGGACTTATCTGGTTCGATTAGAAGCCTCTTATTTAATTGTTTACGGCTCAGCGTCTATACTTATCCGAAATGCTGTGTTTAGCTTATTTATCTCACTTCGTAAAAATGGGACACGATATGTATCGACCTACAAACGTTAGTCAAATCTATTACCTCAGAGGGTCAGCTCTGTCTTATCAATCCTTCTAACGAAACAAGTACTAATTTGGTGTGCCAACTTTAATAAAACCAATCTTATTAATGATAAAAATTTTGAATCTGGTATTAAAAATTATCTATACTACTCACTTAGAGCGCCACTTGACATATTGCACCAACACTATTCTTGCCTATTAATTAACTAGAATATTTTTACTATTGTAAGAAAATACTAGATTTTTATTAAATCTACAAGGGATAGGACCTTAAAAAATGTGAAGTTTAGAAGAATAGGCGAGAAAAAAAAGGTCAGGAGAATAAGCCTTAGGAGCAAATTGAGGGGAAATAAATGACTGTTGTTTTTTGTGCCAGATTTTAAATCCGATAGGTTTGCTTCTCAGAATAGAAGAGATTCGTTATTTGAGGTAGTTCAGATCCATGATTCTAAGGGGGTGGTTATCATATTGCGAATGTTAAATTTCTTGTTTTGAACAAGAAAATTACGGCAGTAATCTCACCAACTGTATGCTTTTATTTGGAAGATCCATATATTCAGATCAATAGAAAGCACAATATCAGCGGTTTGTGGGTAGAATCCCTTATTTAAAAAGATCATACGAATAGAAAAAGGGGATCTCGTACGAGTGGGATTTGGTGCGTATATTCGTGGACTGCCACATTCTATGTACACTTTTTCGGCTGAGGACTGTCCCTGTATGAGCCCATTTTAGCACTATCTTGGCATTGTATCGGCAGGTAGGTTGCTGGAAGGATGTTTGGATGGTGTGGATGGACCTTGTGACGATGTGGAGTAAGATTGACGCGGTGTTGCAGCACGGGGATCTTGAAAAATGAAATTTGGGTGCTATAGGTTCTCCTATCAGGATATTCATTAAGATGTCACGGTAAGGTGTCAGAGTCGGGCTTCTAAATATCATAGCGTATGAATGCAGTCGTTTACGTTGTTTGTTTTCCAATGTGAGACATAGCGCAGAAGTATGACAAAATATGCATAGGTATAAGTTTAGTTGACGATATGCTTACCCATTATTCCTTCTTTTGTTTATTTTTTTATATATATACTAAAGCTTACTCTCGCTGAATATTTTTCAAAAATTAGTGTTATTAGCAATAATTCTAACCCCCACTGGTTATTGTGTAGCGCTTTGAAAATTCTCTAGCTAAGATTTTATGTCTGTAAAAGGAAGTGAGAACAACTGTCACGTATTTATTTTTGTTGTCTAGGCGTTGGTGCTCCCTTCAGTAATCAAACACCCTTTGGATTTTATTAGTAGCAGGCATATCAGCACAGTCGGTGTGCCTATTAGCTACAATGGCGTCGCGGAGTCCACCCACAATTATAGAAACAAGGATCCGATTAAAGCCACTCCATTAATTACCAGCTGGCCAACAAGTAGGGGTGTGCCCGTTAGTTGCAAGTATAGGCGTTTATTCTTATTCTAATCGTATATAGTTTACTTAAATATCTTTGGTTTAATTGTGTACTGTTTTACCTGCCTAGCAATGCATACAACTAATAACCGTCGCCCGTCTATATTTTTTCCAATGCTAGGCTCAAGCAATATTTCCACTGTCTACTGTTATACACTCAGCCTCAAAAGTAATAAAACAATCAGCCGCGCTATCTATATATACGTCGAAATAGTATAATATGACTGCCTTGAGATGCTCTATATTTCTCTACAAATTCAATTTTATAGCACTAATATTACTATAAATATGTTTGCATTCTTAATTAGATATTGCGGCGAAGTACTACTAGGCTGGACACTACATTTGTCTAGGCAACCCCCAGTTCTATCCGACTCCACATACGCTTTTGTATCACGGGGGTTACTGATGTTTTCTAAAAACATTTATAAACATTGGATTTTTAATATGGCATTTTTTTCCTTTCTACTATTAATATTCTTCTTTTCAATTCGAATCGTCTTTAGTTCCGTAAGGACCGTAGGGTGTTCTTCTTCAATAACTGTTTCCTAAAATATAGGTCGTTTTTGCTGTACCATTATATGCAGCTCTGTATAGGGGCTATGACACGTGGCGTTTATTGGTACTGAAATTGCGGTAAAAAGAGTGTTTGCCATTATTGGATTGTTCAGAGGGGGTTGCATACGGAGTGGGTTTGTGTTATGCACAATGGGATCTGAGCTGGGTGTTTTAGGTGCTTAAATTGGGCGTAAAATTTGCGTGTTTGCGTGCTGAAACGTTATGTACTGAGAATAAAGGTTAGTTTTGGTGCTGAAATTGCGGCTAAAAAAGGGGTATTAGGTGATAATATATATTATATTACAGATAGGGCGCATTTATACAACAAATTACTGAGAGTTATATACGCGCTATAATTCCACACCCCCGCCCTCTCTACCGGCGCCCCCCCCCCCCACCCCCCCCCCCCCCCCTCAAAATTAATGTCTTTGTTGCCTGCAAAATGGACGGTGATCGTTGACAAAATAGGAGGCACGCCAACATCTTTCTAGCGGACCAGATCAAGTACCCAATCCTAAGCGATACTTATATCTGAACCATGTCTGTCCTGAAAAAAGTATTGAACAGGGATAAAGTGGCATTTAGCTAACTTCATGTTCGTTAACATGTTTTTGCTTAATAAAGATGTCTGATTTTCATGCTGTTTTGAATCATATGAATCCGTTTGATGAATATTTCAATAATAATCCCTATTTATTAAAAAAATAGCACATTCTTTAACGTATATCTTTTGATAACGCTATGGTTGTTGATGTTTGGCTTTTACATCATTAATAACACCTTTCATTCCATATTAGCTCTTTTCTTTTCTGAATATATATGAATTCAAATATATATATGATCTGAAAAATAAAAAATAAAGAGAGAATTACCATTAGCACATTTAGAAATCATATAAGAAAATTTTCAAAGAAATTTACTCTTTACATTGTTAATACGTAATCGTGAATTATATGATTGCGGATTTATTTGGACTGAATAAAAGTTCTAGATCAGATTAATTGGTATATTACACCAGCATAATATTCTCTTTTATTATCACTAATTTTATTATTATTTATAATATAGCTTACTTCACTTGATAATAGACATGTTCATGTTATTAAGTTTTTTAATAATATCAACGTATCCTTTTTTTTTTCTCTCATAACTGGTTTGTGGTCCAGAATCTTGGCTGTGCATTATATGCTTCATGTTCTACAAGTGTAGTTACTGTTGATGTTTTGACATTTTAGATCATTCATTAGTCCTTTTAATCTTTTATCGAAATCTATTTTGAGTATAACTTTTGCTACTTGCTTGATCCATACTGTATTACTTTTCTTATCTTTTTTTTTTTTTTTTTTTTTTTTTCCTTTTTTTTTTTTTTTTTTTATGACTCTATATTAGATTGGGTTGGTGGTGCCTGAGCGAACAAACAACCAATGATAAATGTTTATGTATTATATCCGTGTTGTTGTATTTAACTTTTATTGTTTGACGAAATTAAAATTCGTCCAAATAAATAGTCTTGCTTATTGTTTCTGTTTGTAGTTTGCAATGTTGATTATTTCTCTAGTATCGTTAGTGAATTCTCTATTATCGTTGGCTAGTTAATTATCTATTGAAATAATAAGGAATCTATACAGAATAATTTAGAGCATCCGTTTGACGTACTTTAGTACATCTGTTTGACACACATTAGTGCATCTGTTTGACACACTTTAGTGCTCCTTGCTCTAAATGTAAGATTTTATTTCAACTAGTGACATGTTGATTTAGTGTCATATTGAAGCCTCACTCCTTTTCCATTGTTGTTTTTCAGATTCAATACCCCGAGAATGTTCACTTGATAAGTGGGAATCATTAGGCTGCTGATATAAATGCACTCTTTGGTTCCCATCTTGAATTCATTGAAAGAATGGTATGTAGCAAAACACTAGTTTTTTCGTTGTGTGTGTTTAGCAAATGTGGTAGTCTTGTAACCATTTTGGAACTGATTTTAGTTAATCCTGTACTAAGCATACCAAATTGACTCATTTTGACTTTTGAACCTTTACCGGCCATTGATTAATTTGTGTTATATAGGGTGAGAATGATGGGATCTGGCATGGACGCGGTTCAATCAGTTATTTAACCATCTTCCACTTGCAGTGCTTATGAGAAGAAAAATGTTTGTCTGCACGGTGGTATAGGAAGATCAATAATCTGCAATCTTAACGTGTGTATTTTTAGATTCAATATGAAACGCATGTGAACCATAAACACATTCTAGTGCATCCATTTGTATTTTAGTGCATCTGTTTGATGTAATTCAGTTCATCGGTTTATATCATAGTAAGGCATCTGTTTGAGGTGCTTTATTGCATCAATTATTTAGTAATGTTCTTATTATTAAGTCATATATAGTTAGAATGACATTGTATATGATTAGTAGTCAAGTATTCTTTGTTCTATTTGTAGTTTTTTATTGATTGATCAAATAGTAAAAAAACCAAAGTCTAAAGTAGAAAAACTCAGATAGTAGAAAAATCAAAGTCCAAAGTGCAGCAAAGTAATGCATCATAGTGTATAAAGTAATGCATCACACTGACTAATTCAGGGCATCAGTTGGTTAACAACTAGTGCATCATAGACCTTCCAAAATCTTCAATTACTCATAGCAGCCTTTAATCCATACCATCCTTGTATTCATGATCAAATGACTAGATTCACATCACAAAAACTTACCTTTCAATAATGATATAAGTGTTTAACAACTGTTGTAATCACAAAATTTTTTGCACCTCTTGAGTACTCATGATATATGATCAGTAACTAGATAAGTAAGCCTATGTGGTTAACTAATAGTCTTCATTTCTGGAATTTTTTTGATACACATCCATCTTTTTTAGCAACTAGTTTTTCCCAAATCACTGTAGACAATCCTTTAGTAATCACTTGCATTTTCTCTGCCAATAATTTTAGTTGCATCTGGCAAAAAATAATAAACATTATCAAACTTAACGAAAATCCATAGCTCTCTTATAAGAACTTCTTAAAGCTCCAAATATATTACCTTTGACGCAGGATCCAAAAAGATCCTTGGAAAAATTTGAGGTACTTTTTTAGTACATCCGTTTGTACTTTAGTGCATCCGTTTGAGGTACTTTAGTGCATCCACTTATAGTTTGGGTCTTATAATCAACGACTTCAGGTAATTTGTCAGCAAGAACCTATTGGCATCAAGCAACGACTATCATGTAAAAAAAAAGCGAAAATAATAAATCATATGTTGCTCCATATTTCAAAGGGTTACGTTGATGACCTAGGACAATAATATAGATCAAAGAAATGAGTACCTTACAAAGATAATGCATAAGAGTCATTCTACTATTCCTTGCACAAGTATCTGTGAGTATTAGAATGGTCTCCGACCTGAATCCAACGGTACCACCTACAACAAAACCAAATTATTGTTATCTAAGGCAAAAAAAACTCGAAAACTTCTAAGATTAACAACCAAACTATTCGCATAATAACAAAATTGCCCCTTGCAGTCCCTTGGTTCAATGCATTTTCTAAACAAAAAATAGTGTTTGCATGACTCTCTTCAATTTTGCCGAACACCTGATCTGATTGAATCGCCAACACCCGTGAGATATAAAGTTTCAATGAATAATTTTTTCCAGTGACTAATTAGTGATAACTTACCTGATTTGCAGCAGATTGAAAAACTTTTAGGCATTGTCGAAGCTCGAAACATAAATTAAAACTACTTAAGCATCAGATTACAATATAGAACCATAAACAACGGATAAGATGCATGTAGCAATATCTTCTAACCATCGATTTAAACCGTAACATATAAGAGAAGGCTATGATCTAATATTCTACACGTAGAACTTTCAAATAGCTCTTGATAGAACTGTTGCAAGAAAATACAAAATGCAGCCATGTAACAAACTATCATTTTCAGAGCTAGTCGTCATAATAAACAAACAAATACGTGTAATAGCACATGTTAATCTGACGTGGTGATACATATAGTAGCACCAAACGTGAAGTCGATACAATTGTCTTACCGAGTATGTTCAACCAAATCTAAAATCCTCTTGCCAAAATCAATTAGGGCATCATAGTATAACTAAAATCTATTCACAAAAATCAGGGAATCAAAGTGTGAAATTAGAGCATCGCAGTTATAAAATCTCATTCAGACATTTTATCAAACACTTGGTGTTCAGTCTTTGTAAACATGTTTTCCATATCTATATTTCTCAATTTCGTTTCAAACAACTATTATATACAATAAATCATGTCAATAAATTCTTAGAATCGGTACAATTATATGCAAAGATGATGATTACCGAAGCAAATTTCATAAAACAAAAGAAACTATATCATAACAAACACTAATAGGTGCAAATACAACTGTAACCAACGCCCTAAGCTTTATATTCGATCTTTGATAAAAAGGAGTAACAAAATTACAATCAAAAAATGTCTAAAAACTTACTTTAATCGGTGATTTGAGATATTAGAACGAGATGATTATTGAATCTAATAACAGATCATGTTTGTTGTTTTGATCGTATGGAGATTATAAGCAACAATTACTTGGAAGAAATTAGAAGAAATTAAAGCGTGTTTATTGTGGAAAAAAGTTAGAACGACCTAAGAGGATTGAACAAGAGAAAAAGAAAAAAATGAAAAAATTAAGGCATTATATATGATCCTTGTAAATATTACAAAATAAACCTTGGAGAACTTAAAAAGTTACAGTCGGGTCCCTGTAGTTGGGGGAAAAAATGAGGGGGAAGGGGAGGGTGTGATTTGTACACTTTTCTACCGAAGTGGACTTTTTTCATGATCCCACCTCTCTCTCTCTCTCTCTCTCTCTCTATATATATATATATATATATATATATATATATATATATATATATTTTTCTTTTTTTTTTATAACCATGGTTTCCGACCTTTTTTGCCGACTAATCCACGAGGTTTGAACCCACCGCCACACAGACTCAAACCATGTGAAGCCCTCCCTTTTCAGGAGGTTGCCGTGACCACTTAAGGTTGTTTGCACCTAGCAGGAATTGAACTTGAGACCTCACACATTTCAGAGTGATAGTCACAAGCCCTTTTACCACTAAGCCACCCTTAAGTGGTTCTCCCATATTTGCTTTGCAAGACATAGATCGCAAAATCGGATTGAAAACCTAAAACTCTAATGTCGATTCTATGCACACAAGGATCTTGATCTAGATATGTTTTGAGACCGAAATGATACGATCTTTTACGATAATATTAGTTTTCTTTTGAAAATCAAGGCTATCAATATTGAGATCCTACTATAGCCCATTTTTGTCTTTGCAAGATTGGATCAATATCAGAAGATCCGACTTAAATGTTCAAATGCTTATATGTTTAGTAATTTGTATTCAAAACTGATTGTATAGCAAATATATGAAGAATGAAGAGTTGTCAAAGTTATAATAATGCGAAAATGCAACGCGTAACGGTTTAAAATACTAAAATGTATAAACGGTGATTAAGATATGTGACTCTTTTAATCTAAAAATCTGAAATTTTAAACTCTTATAAAACATTATATTATCTATGCCTATTTTATTGTTTCAGTTTAACAAAATTCACTCATTTATAAAATATTAGTTAATTAATTAAAATGGAGTAGGATCGAATCAGATCGACATGTTACGATCCTATGGTAAGATCGAGGTCTTACTTAAGATCATATGTCTTTTAAGATCCCATGAAAATTGACTCGTTTTTCTTAGAAGGATCACAAAATCAAAAAAGTTAAATCGAGATCTTAACAACCATATTACTTACACTATTTTACTTGGCTGTTTTACTAGTACTCTTCATAAATATTCAAGCAAAATAAAAAATAACATTGACTAGAAAAAAATTAAAGAAATAATTAGTACTGATATACTTGAAAAAATTGTATGAAATTAAGACAAGAGGTCATAGCTATTTCTTCCTCATTTCCTCTGTTTCTTTATAGCAAATCACACTTTAAGAACAACATCACTCACAACTCCTCAGTTTCACCATTCAAAGGTCAGTAATTTAATATCCCCACTTTCAAATCTTTATAATTCTTTTTGTACATTTCTTGTAAATATTTGTATTAGGGTTTCATCATAATCAAAAATCTTGTATAATTGTATAAAAATCCAATCTTTATATGTTATTTAGTGATTACACATAGTGACTAATAGTGGGTAATCAATAAAATATCAAATAATGCCTCTCCCTAGAAGAAAAAAATGGACAGAAGCAGAAGAAAGAACCTTAATTGATAAATATGGAGATATGATTTGTGATGGTAGTTTAGCGAAAATGAAAACCCGCGAAAAGAAATATAAACCCATTGCGTTATTCGTAAATTCCATACATCATCATGGTGATCCAGTTGTGTATCCATGGGAATGGAGTTGGAAAGATGTGTCGAATAAAGTGCAGAATATGAGGCATCAGTATTCTTTAGTTAAGCAGAAGATTAAGAGGGTAGATGGCGATGATGGGTTTGATTGGGTCGAAGGGTTGACTCATTGGTCGAATTTTTTAAGGTATAAGGAGGTGTTTGGTGATGTTGCGCTTCCGTTTGGTAATGGGTTTGATGAGGGTAATCAGGAGATTGAGGTTGGGGAGTTTGGGAATATTGGGCAGTCGGGTGGTGGTGAATACCAAAACGGGGTGTTGGGTTTGGAATTTGAATATGATGGCGGTGAGGGAGAGGAGAATTATACTCATGGAAATGAGAACGGGAATGAAACTGATAATGGGAATCATGTTTATGAAGAGATTGAGACGATGGGATCAGAAACAAGAAAGAAAAGGAGAGTTATGAAGAATCTTGAGAAGAAGGCGTGGGGGTTTGTAGCAAATCAATTGGCGCAATTAAGGGAAATGGAAGCTCGTTTTGAGCAACGTGATGAGGAGAGAGAGCGGGAGAGGCAAAGGAGAGAGAGTTTACGTGCTAAAAGTGAGGAGGAAAGGAAGAAAGTTATCGAAAGTTTAAAGGAACGAATGGATCAAGAATTAGAAGCTATGGAAAACGAGAGAGAAGATAGAAGAAAGCGAAGGGATGAGGAAATCATTCAAGAAAGAAAATGGGAAGAAAGAATGAATAGGAGGAGATGTGAATCGAAGGCGAGAATTGATGAGATGTTGAGTGAACATAGAGCGGAAATGGCACAAATTCAGGGTCGGATACTTCATGAACAACAAAATCTTACGAGTCAGTTGTTGGGGTTTGTTTCACAGTGGAGTGGTCATCCAAGTGGAATACCGGATAGCACGAATGGTAGCAGTCATTATCTCTCGCAGATGATGCAGAATTTGCAACATGTCAGTGGTATGGTTGACGGGGATGCTAGAGTTGAAGGACATAATCAAGATGATGAATTTATTGTAGATGGATGAAGATAGTAAAGATAATAAATTATAAATGTTGAGGTATTGTTAAATGTTGATATGTGTACTCCCATTCTTTTTGTTATCGGTTATAACTAGACAGTATTTCTGTCGATTTATATTATCATAATCCTTCGCAAGATCAATTCTGTGTCAAGCTCAAGCATTATTAATAATATAATTTTATTGTTGCGAAGAGTATACTGTTAATGATTGTTTCTGGTTCAGTATGTATTTTGATAATGTGGTTTTTGCTGTTGGGAGGGTTATTTTGGGTCTATTGAAGAAAACAGTTTATGATACTCTGTATGCCCAAGTAAACTCACGTGGCAGTAGCAACTAACTAGAGGCACAATCTCTTCATTAATAAAATCTTTCGAGACTACTAAAAATGAAATTTATATTCTTAAACAGATGGTACTTTAGATTACAAATCGAAACCAAGTCCATAGAATCAGTTGCAAACAGTTTGAAATTGCTGGTATGCCTGCTGCACCACACTCCGTGATGATCAAAGATGAACAGTAGAGGTGGCACCAAGGGTCATAACAGTTTTGGACTTTCGGATCTAAACAAGTCTTTTTGAAGTATGGGTCGATAATTTGACAAGCAACCTACACGAGTTTGTAACTACTTTGGGCAACTTCCTGTTCAACCCATTTGACATGATACTTTTATTGATACAGCAATACTAAAACACAACCTAAATCAACTAATTTTCATGCAACTCTGTTAGAATCAAAACATAACGACTGGATCAGGTAACAAACATTCATTAATTTCTTTGGAGCAATGTGCAACATTCAACTTTATTTAATCGTATTTAGTACATCTTTTGAGCAGAACAAGTCTAAGAGATAAAAATCAAATGGGAACTATTAATCATGAAAAAGAAAATGACACAAATCCACAAACGATAAAACTGTACGAGTAACTTGCATTCATTAGTCATGATGTTAAAGGATTATTTGATGCCTGCAATGTCTACTAAGAGCTTGATAGAATCTGATCCTCTAATGCGGCACATAATGTTAAGAACCAGGGAACTGCCAAGATTAATGGTGGCCAATTACATTGCTGCCTTAGCGACTATGACCTCGTATCATCTTCAGTCAACCAAGAAATAAGATGAACCTGTGGAAGAACCAAATAATTTCAGTTCCATTCTATTGAAAACAAAAGTACTCGTATAACATAAAAATTAACACGTGATATCTCTCGATGTTTTAAGTTCTTTAATAATAGCTTTCAATTTCTTTAAATGGCATGAACAGTTGTGTCATGTCCTAATCCATTTTATAATGTTTGTGACGAATAAAATTTGTGATAAGAACTTTCTTGACAAGCTAACAAGAGCATATATGCATAGAAGTGTCTTGTTTAGGATCAGAATATCAGATATCAATATCAGCATTAATAGCGAATCTCTACATCGTGTTACTGTGATGTGACCCAACAACAATCTTATTTTAGAAAACCATTAAGAATCAACAAAGTAGATGACCACTTGACTAGAAAACCAAGAATACAACTATTTTAGTAACGGAAAAATAACAAAACTAAGTAACTAACATTCAAAACATAACTTTTTTATAACAGGAAAGTAAAGTTCTAGTAAAACGAAGGTTACTTGTATTATTGAAGATGTGGCCGGGGGTGTAATGGAAGAACAGTCCGTGGGAAATCTGTTCGTTGTCCAGCAAGCGAGTAATACGCAAGCAAAGAAGGTGGTTGTTGTTGCTCACGGTTCCCAGATGCCGCATCATGTCTTTCTGAACTAATTAACTCCATATTCCAAAATGGACGTGCCATTGCCATTATCCCATAATTTTCAGTTGCGAGATAGCCCTGAATCCACAAGTACCTTAAAGAAGGTACATTAAGCACAAACGTAGCAACCGCTTGCTCACTAAAAGCACACCCTCTCATTTCCATCTTCTGCAACTTTGGACACCCTTTTGATAACTCCAACAGTCCTCCATCAGACTCCCCGGTAAAACCAAGAAGCATGTATCTAACATTTTGAGCATACTTCCCGATATAGCCCAAACCAACATCAGTCAATCCACCGGGTCGAAGATAGATACCTAATCTTTCTAGTCTATTACACCCACTTAGCAAAGCTCGAACCCCATTATCTAGTGGCAAATCTGTAATAACCTCTTCTTTGTCGAGTAAAATCATACGGAAATCATAAAGGTTTTTCAAATGAGTTCCTACACATTCCAAAGCTTCATTTGTGATATCCGTTACATTTACATGCAAACATTCTAATTCAAGACATCCTTGCGCTAAAGAAATTAACCCCCGTTGTGAAACTAACCCCTCTTCATCGTCACCTCTTTCAATCTTAATCCTACGCAATTTCTTACAATGCTGACCAAGAACTTGTAACCCTCTATCTCCAATCACATCCCGTGTTTCCAGAACTTCTAAATTCGGAAACCTTTGAACCAAAAAACAATGATCATCCGTATCAAACAACGCATACAAAAGATCCAGCTTTGTTATCCTAGAAGCAAACGGCAACACAACCGGAATCTCAGGTTGACTCATGTAATTCAACGCTATACACTTCAAACGAGGGGGAAACTTCAACCCCGCATATTTCTCCGGCTGATCACTAAACGAACCACCACCAAATTCCTCCAACTTAACCGCATAACTGAAGAAAGCAACAAGATCCGTAAGATCACACTCACTAATCTTCACCGACACTAAACTCTCACCACAGTTCCTCGCTATCAACTCAAGATCCTTAAAATCAAACTTAACCAAATCCGTCATATAAAAATTCAAATTCTCCATAACCACATTACACAACGCCAATTCATGTAACCATTTCCCATCTTTCTCAACAATCAAACTCTCTTGCAAATACAACGTCCGCAAATTACAACACACTTTCCCAATACACAACAACCCATCCGTACTAAACCCCGAACACAAATCAATCTTCAACACCCGAAGCTCCCCTCCCCTCACCCTACACAACATCTCAATATCCTCATCCCTCACAATCATCCGTCTAAAATGCACTTCTCTCAAACAACTCAAATTCTCAATCTCCTTTACCCACGGACTCACATACCCGCCCCAATCTTCCGGAATTAGCTCAAACATGGCGGCACGTGGCTTTCCTTTTATAGTTAAGGATTCTAATAAAGGAAACCTTAACCTAAGCCTAGTAGGGGTGGTGGCGTAACACATAGGGACGGTTACGCGCTTACGTGTTACGCCGTCTAATTCGCACCATTTACGGCAAACTAAAGAGACTGAACTCCTGTCTTTACCATCTAATATATGTGGGACTACACAGTTAAACACTGTGTCGGTTAATTCCGTTGTATTCGGTTCGACTCGGCTCGATTTACTAATCTCTTCTGTCATAGTAAGGAAACCCTAGATAGATTCTAATATATATATATTTTTTTAGCTTGAAATTGAAAAAATGAAATAAAAAAAAGTAATTAAAAATGATGATTAAGGATACAAACCGTGAAATTAAGGTTTTGGTGGTAGCGACGGAGGAAAGGAAATTGGGTTATCTGAGCGGTGGTTACTTACAACTGAAAATGAATCGGGCAGGCAATTGGAACTTGGAAGCTTTAAGGGTGGTCCCCACTGTTTAATAACTAACTATATAGAGTAGTATCCGCCGTAGACGTTTACCTAAGTATTATTAATTTTATAAAGGATCCTATGTTTTATGTAGTGTTTGCATATGTATGCAAGAAAACTTTTTTGGTTAAATTAAGGGTGCGTTTGGTACGTTGCCGTGAATTATAATAGGTATGAGTTTGATAGTAGTGGTGGGCCCTTACTTATGATAGATTCAAACCTCCCATCTTGAACTCCTATGGAGTATGGAGAATATCCATATTTGATTCCCATATAATGTGGGCCTCTCATCTTAACCAAACACTTAGGGTGGTGGCAGTCATGCTTCCGAAATCATCCATACCTCCCAAATCCACCAATAATATCATTCCACCTCATCCCAACCATTTCATACTTTTTTCATACCTCCCAACCCCTTTTTAGTGGCAACCATGCCTTTTTCATACCTCCCAACTTTTTTTTTTTTTTTTTTTTTTTTTTCCTTTGGTCAAAGCTCTCAACGTTCTTATTTTTCTTGTCTTCTAGCCCAACGGATCTATTTCCTTCCCATGCTTCCGAAACATTTCATGCTGTTGGAGCCTTGCTTTTGGCCATACCGGTGGGGTGGCATCGGTGTTTGCCGCCGGCATTAGCATGCCGATGGGCATGCCGATGGCCATTGCCACCACCCTTAGGTGCCGTTTGGTTTGTTGATGGGTTTAGATTAAAATTTGGATTTGAATGTAAAGTTGTAGATTAGGATTAGAATTTGGATTTAAGTAGGTAAGAGAAAAAAATTATATTTAATTAAAAATATTATTTTTAATTGTTAGTGGTAGATTAAACTAAAGATTTGTTATTTTAATATATAGATTTATGTGTTAAAAATTAATATTTATTTATAAAATTAAGAGAGAGATAGAGAGAAATGTATATGTGGGACCCGTTAAAAATCAAAAGCCATGAAATCCCACCTAGTGGGTAAGTTTTTCTCTCTTTTATACTATTTGGGATTCAGTACCACAATTAATGTCAAGTGGATGCTACCAAACATGTGATATGAGTACAAAACTAATTCCCTTGCCAAAACCCCCCAACCAAACTGCCCCTTATAATCATTACCACTATCATTCTCTCTTTCCCATAAGAGGATACCAAACGCACCCTAAGACACTAGCTAATTAATATTTGCGGAATAGATAGTTTTCATCATCAAAGCATTTGATGAACTAGTTGAACCATGGTTGTTAAGATTTCGATCTCGATCATGATCTTATTATTTTACGATTTTATGATATTATAAAGCAAAAATGATTCGGATCTTACGTAGGATTTTAGCAATCTTAGGATCTTATAAATGGCTTAATGTCATTTGTTTCCTCAGAAAGGTCGAAAATGGTTGGTGTGTACAATTGAGGGTGCTAAGAACCTTGCTAGGTGTGTACAATTGAGGGTGCTCAAGGAAAGGTCGAAAATGGTTCTGAAATTAACCCGTGGCAACGTACGTTTGAGTAAAAAGACTCGCCCTCCCAGTATAACCTAAATAGAGAAAAACCTTTTCCATTTACCACATTCATATTATAAAATTAGAGTATCAAAACATACTTTTAGAAATAACTTGTGCAGTGAAGATTTTTAATAAATCATTTCTTGTGAAAGGAAAAAATGTTTTATATTGAGTTATTTGTATTTGAGATGCTCTCATTTAGGGTGTTTTTTCCTTGGCTGATGATGCCTAACCCCTTATTTACTTCTTGACCCATTTTGTAGTGAGGATGTAGCTGCTATATAATGGATTGAGAGTAATTAGTTAGGAAATGTAGTCAGTTAAGTATAGCCCCTCTTTGGAAAAGTCAGGGTGCTATAGGTCACATGATGAGGCCTGGTAAGGATCACTACATGTCATTACGGATGATGGTTGAATGATATATGGTGAGACTTATCCAAGGGATGTATATAATGGGTCTATGGTAAGTGAATAAAGGTGAATTTGGAAGAGTTGGACTGCTTATAGTGATACAATAGGACTGCACAAAATCTACTGCTTCTGATGTATTGCCCTGCTCTATCAGAGATATTGTTATAGTGTATCTGATATGTGTCACTTGTAATTGTTCTTGTTAGCAGTCTTGAATATTAGTTGCATCATGGATTTGGGACTGTCCAATATCCATTATGTTAATACGTTTACGTAAAAATGTTTATTTATATCTTACGATCTTTCTATGTTTTGTTGATAACAATCGTAATATCATTTTAACGAGATAAATAAATTACGTAAGTTTTCGAGCCAATAGTTTCCTAACTGATTTCACTAAACAAATAAACCATCAAACATATCCAGTTAATTAGTTTACATAAATTCAAAATCACTTTATAAAAACACTTATAAGTAACAAGTTGCACCGCTTTTTGGATTGCAAAACTAATTCTCTTAAAAACAACATATGTGGATCTACGTGTCATAACGTTACTGTGCATAACACGTTGAACTATGTTGAGAAGCTCTACTGCCTCAGGTACAAGAAAACCAAAAGTATCAAATGCAAAAGGAATAAAAACATGTTGATTTTCAATGCATGATTTCTCATGTTTTGCCACTTTGTACAAGGTGGCTTTCAAAGCAGCCTGTCCCACTATAAAATCCCGACTACTTAAACCCACGAGAGGAGAAACCCCTGTTAGATCCAAACACGCATGTTTCCCTCCAACCCATCCAGAAACTAAAATGTCTGTTGTTCTGAGTGTGGATCTTCCATCCAACGGGTTTGTCAAAAAGTTCACAGGTGCTTCTTTCTTGGCAGAGATCCCGGCACATCTACGTACGTCAAAAAAGACATCCCTAACCACATCGTGTCTGTACTTGAAGCCTGGGAGCTCTTTGCAATGGACCGCATGTTCTCCAAATGAATCCAAACATGCATTGCGACAAACTGGGCATATCTCATCAACCGGAAATAAAATAATCATAAGGCGATACTTAAGGATAGTATGATATTCCACCGGTGACATATGTTGACCTAGCCCGTCTATGGGGATAGCTAGAAGAAAATCCTGGGCATGAGGTGCCCGTAGACACTCAAAAATTGTTTTCTGTCTCACAGTCATGTCGAAGTGGACTTCCATATCCTTGACCAGTTCACTAAAAAGTACACTCGCCAATGTTTGTTGGGGTTTAGAGTGGACGGTGTCCTTATTAGTGAAACCACTAAAATCAAAGTTTGAAATTGTATCACGAAGACAATCCAGAAGACAAACATAATCATTATCCATACCACATATACCACTGTCCCGTAAGATGTGATCTTGTAGTACCCAATATTGAGCCCTCGAGGCCACAAAAAGCATAAGAGGAAACCACTTTTGCCGAGTACAAACCAAAACCACCAAATCAAATGGTCTTGATTTGCCCTTCCAAACTCCCTTGTGAAGCAATTGTTCTATGTTATGACGATTTTATTGCTTTGGCTAAAAACTTGTGAATTAGTTGTTTCCAAACAGTGAACGATACCATCAAGTTACATAAAGTCATAAACCACTTACTTTTCTATTATAACATGTGCATGAACAGTTTTAAGCATGAAACTGATAATTGTATATAGCATCATGTATAAATGTTAAGGTGCACTAACAAAGATACGTTTAGCATGGATTTTCGCCAAACGTTTAACGAAGACCAAACTCAAAGGCTTATTGGGTTCCCACTCCATCTGTCTGGTAACCACACACCACTGCACACTTTTTCTACATTGGTCAGTGTGACTTTTTGTTTTTTATATTTACTTGATATCGTCATAATTTTATCATTTTTCACCATTTTCATTTCACCTTTTCTTTCACCACTGAACATCTACATATCTTCGATCATTTCATCAACAGTGTAAGTAGTTGTTCATACACCCATATACACAATTCCTGTTATCTTCCTAGAACAAATTAACAATTTTTAGAACCCAAAAATGTATAACTTTCTCCTCTTATATATTCCGGCGCTTCAACCACCACGTTATGTGGCAGATCAGCGGTGGTGGTCGGACCTCCACGTTATGTGGCAGACCGGCGGTGGTGGCCAGACCACCATCAATCTTGAGGGAAGATCTGGATGGATTTTAGATGAATGGATTTTATGTTTTGTAAATAATCATCTACCTTCAATATTTCTCCTCAGATCTGAATTCTTTTTTAAATGCTTTTTAGTAGATGATATTTACAAAACATAAAAATCCATCAAAGATTTATCAAAATAAGGTGGTGACAGGAGGTGCGGCGACTGTAGTAGTAGTGGTTTGGCCGTAGGTGCGGCTGCTGTAAGGTGGTCGTGGTCGTTTGAACGAGGTGGCGGCGGTGGCGGGTTTAAAGACAGAGGTGCGGCACCTATAGTGGTTTGACCGGAGTTGATGGCGGCGGTGTTCCGGAAGTGGTGGTGTTTGTGGTGACGATGGTGATGGTTGATTGGAATATATAAGTGTGTTTTGATATGGTGATGGTTGATCGGAATATTAGGCATGAGTGTTACAGAATTTTTTAAAAGTGTTAGTACATGAAAGAGAAAATAAGTGTGTTTTGATCAACCATTTCCCATCTTTCTCAACAATCAAACTCTCTTGCAAATACAACGTCCGCAAATTACAACACACTTTCCCAATACACAATAACCCATCTGTACTAAACCCCGAACACAAATCAATCTTCAACACCCGAAGCTCCCCTCCCCTCACCCTACACAACATCTCAATATCCTCATCCCTCACAATCATCCGTCTAAAATGCACTTCTCTCAAACAACTCAAATTCTCAATCTCTTTTACCCACGGACTCACATACCCGCCCCAATCTTCGGGAATTAACTCAAACATCGCAGCACGTGGCTTTCCTTTTATAGTTAAGGATTCTAGTAAAGGAAACCTTAACCTAAGCCTAGCAGGAGTGGTGGCGTAACACATGGGCACGGTTACGCGCTTACGTGTTACGCCGTCTAATTCGCACCATTTACGGCAAACTAAAGAGACTGAACTCCTATCTTTACCATCTAATATATATGGGACTACACAGTTGAACACTGTGTCGGTTAATTCCGTTGTATTCGGTTCGACTCGGCTCGATTTACTAATCTCTTCTGTCATATTAAGGAAACCCTAGATAGATTCTAATATATATTTTTCTTTAGCTTGAAATGGAAAAAAATACTGTATATATATAATAATTAAAAATGATGATTAAGGATACAAACCGTGAAATTAGGGTTTTGGTGGTAGCGACGGGGGAAAGGAAATTGGGGGTTATCTGAGCGGTGGTTACTTACAACTGAAAATGAATCGGGCAGGCAATTTGGAAAGCTTTAAAGGTGGTCCCCACTGTTTAATAACTAACTATATAGACTTATAGAGTAGTATTCGTTGTAGACGTTTACCTAGTATTATGTAGTGTTTGCATATGTATGCAAGAAAACTTTTTTGGTTAAATTTAGACACTAGCTAATTAATATTTGATGAACTAGTTGAACCATGGTTGTTATGATTTCGATCTCGATCCTGGTCTTATTATTTTACGATTTTACGATATTATAAAGCAAAAATGATTCGGATTTTACGTAGAATTTTAGCAATCTTAAGATCTTATAAATGGCTTAATGACATTTGTTTCCTCAGAACAAATCAATGCTAAGAACCTTGCTAGGTGTGTACAATTGAGGGTGCTCAAGGAAAGGTCGAAAATGGTTCTGAAATTAACCCATGACAACGTACGTTTGAGTAAAAAGACTCGCCCTCCCAGTATAACCTAAATATAGAAAAACCTTTTCCATTTACCACATTCATATTAGTATAAAATTAGAGTATCAAAACATACTTTTAGAAATAACTTGTGTTGCGAAGATTTTTAATAAATCGTTTCTTGTGAAAAAAAAACAAAAGAAGTTTTATATTGAGTTATTTGTATTTGAGATGCTCTCATTTAGGGTGTGTGTTCCTTGACTGATGATGCCTAACCCCTTATTTACTTCTTGACCCATTTTGTAGTGAGGATGTAGCTGCTATATAATGGATTGAGAGTAATTAGTTAGGAAATGTAGTCAGTTAACTATAGCCCCTTTTTGGAAAAGTCAGGGTGCTATAGGTCACATGATGAGGCCTGGTAAGGATCACTACATGTCATTACGGATGATGGTTGAATGATATATGGTGAGACTTATCCAAGGGATGTATATAATGGGTCTATGGTAAGTGAATAAAGGTGAATTTGGAAGAGTTGGACTGCTTATAGTGATACAATAGGACTGCACAAAATCTACTGCTTCTGATGTGTTGCCCTGCTCTATCGGAGATATTGTTATAGTGTATCCGATATGTGTCACTTGTAATTGTTCTTGTTAGCAGTCTTGAATATTAGTTGCATCATGGATTTGGGACTGTCCAATATCCATTATGTTAATACGTCTATGTAAAAACGTTTATTTATATCTTACGATCTTTCTATGTTTTGTTGATAACAATCATAATATCATTTTAACGAAATAAATAAATTACGTAAGTTTTCAGGCCAATATTTCCTAACTGATTTCACTAAACAAATAAACCATCAAACATATCCAGTTAATTAGTTTACATAAAGTCAAAATCATTTTATAAAAACACTTATAAGTAACAAGTTGCGCCGCTTTTTGGATTGCAAAACTAATTCTCTTAAAAATAACATATGTGGATCTACGTGTCATAACGTTACTGTGCATAACACGTTGAACTATGTTAAGAAGCTCTACTGCCTCAGGTGCAAGAAAACCAAAAGTATCAAATGCAAAAAGAATAAAAACATGTTGATTTTCAATGCATGATTTCTCATGTTTTGCCACTTTCTACAAGGTGGCTTTCAAAGCAGCCTGTCCCACTATAAAATCCCGGCTACTTAAACCCACGAGAGGAGAAACCCCTGTTAGATCCAAACACGCATGTTTCCCTCCAACCCATCCAGAAACTAAAACGTCTGTTGTTCTGAGTGTGGATCTTCCATCCAACGGGTTTGTCAAAAAGTTCACAGGTGCTTCTTTCTTGGCAGAGATCCCGGCACATCTACGTACGTCAAAAAAGACATCCCTAACCACATCGTGTCTGTACTTGAAGCCTGGGAGCTCTTTGCAATGGACCGCGTGTTCTCCAAATGAATCCAAACATGCATTGCGACAAACTGGGCATATCTCATCAACCGGAAATAAAATAATCATAAGGCGATACATAAGGATAGTATGATATTCCACCGGTGACATATGTTGACCTAGCCCGTCTATGGGGATAGCTAGAAGGAAATCCTAGGCATGAGGTGCCCGTAGACACTCAAAAATTGTTTTCTTTCTCACAGTCATGTCGAAGTGGACTTCCATATCCTTGCCATTTCACTAAAAAGTATACTCGCCAATGTTTGTTGGGGTTTAGAGGGGACGGTTTCCTTATTAGTGAAACCACTAAAATCAAAGCTTGAAATTGTATCACGAAGACAATCCAGAGCACAAACATAATCATTATCCATACCACATATACCACTGTCCCGTAAGATGTGATCATGTAGTACCCAAGATTGAGCCCTCGAAGCCACAAAAGCATAAGAGGAAACCACTTTTTCCGAGTACAAACCAAAACCACCAAATCGAATGCTCTTGATTTGCCCTTCCAAACTCCCTTGTGAAGCAATTGTTCTATGTTATGGCGATTTTATTGCTTTGGCTAAAAACTTGTGAATCAATTGTTTCCAAACAGTGAACGATACCATCAATGTAGGTCCAAAGTTCTGGATCTAAGCAGCCTTTGTAAGACAATAGATACCTTGGATAAATCCAAACTATCTATATGAGAAACTCTAAACAATGTATACTTGATGTTAACGCGGAATATTAACACAAGCAGTAAGAACAACACAGAGAATTACTAACTTTATATTCTATTAACTTTGAGAAAACTTGGCATAGAACTCAATGCCGTAGGGTTCCTTTTATACTACAAGGAAACCCTAATTCTACAAACGTGTGAAAGGATGCATGCATATCTTCTCCTAAGATATCTAACCGCGTGCATATCCTTTCCTATAATATCTCCTAACTTATCTAACTTGTTCAGCAAAACAGACTTAACTATCACTGGCCAGATTTAACTTAGTACTGGCAGACTTAACTATCTACCCGACTTAACTAAGCTATTCAGACTTTTAAGTCTGTTACAAATAATTCCCAACAATCCTCCCCTAACTTGATCTTCATGCTCCATGATCTTCAAGTTCCTTTCTTCAGAAATGCTTTGAGGATTTTGAATATAAGCTCCTTTGGAATTATTGTTGAGCTGCAACTTTTGTTGAATCTTGAAATCTTTGCAGCAACCTTCAAATCTTTATTATCATCTGATCTTTGCAGCAACATTGACAATATGTACATCAAATCAAAAGTTTCATACTATTCTCATCACTTCCAGGTGTGTGAACTCCTGTAAGAGGTGAATCATTGAAAATTTAATGGATTTGATGTCTCTTTACCAGATAGCCATCACCTCTGGAGTAGCCAATGTTTTAGTATGATACTATGGTACATTGATAACCATATGATTTTTAGCAAACCATCAGCTATCAACGGATTTGATTTGTCTTTACCAAAAGTCGTTTGCTTTTAGACTAGCCAACTCTTTGATGGAATATAATCATCATCTTGGTGAGTTGATTACCAATTATGGTTTTCCACTGCCTTTACCACAAGCCATAACCTTGTGGGCTAGTCAACTCTTCACTATAATAGATATGGTGAGTTGAATACCTTACAATTTTTGGCAAATTGTCAGCCATAAACGGATTTGAGATATCTTTACCTAGAGCCGTTTGCTCTTAGATTAGCCAGTCCTTATGTGGGTTAGACATGGTGGACTGATAACCATTTGTTGTGTTAGTGCCAAGCACTTTCACCAGGCAAACTCCAAATAAACCTATCTCAAGTCCATTTTTCCAAAACTTTTGAAAATTCTTTCAAACACCCCAAGCAGTTTCCTGCTTGGATTGTCTTTCTATGAGCTCCAAAAACTGACTTTTTGTCTCATCCTCCTTATCTCCTAGCAATTTCTTTTCCAGCATAACCTTACAAACTCTAGGAGGGATTGGGTATTCTACCTCTGCAAGCATGTAGATGTGTGCAGTCTTCAATGTTAGACAATGAACTGCACAACTAGAGAAATATCTCCAATATCTCACTTCTTGTTGATGAGTTACCTTCCAGATATCATTAGTCTTGCTTGGAGGATCAAACATAATTTTTAAGTCTCCCCAAAGAACCTTTTCAAAGTCATCCTCAGGTGCAGCATCCCCATATTTTGACACCATAAGCCTGTATAACTCCTTAAGACCATCTCTTGTCAAGTCATGCAACATAGCTGGAAAGTTCAAGTAAAGATTTTCAGTGTAATCTTCCCTGATGATTTTATATGCTGCCCTATTATTTCCTTGTTTGATGATCTGCCAGTTTACAACATTGGCAGGTGTTCTCAAACTTTGTGTCATGATTTCAATGGTTTGAGAATCAGATGAAGGCTCTTCCACATGTTCTTCTGCATCAGCCTTCTTTGATCCCTTCTTACCAACCTGCTTTCTTCTGGTCAATCTTAAGATTGGCTCTTTTACTTCTCTCTCCTTTTTAACATGGAGATCCTTTATAGACTATGCATCATCAGTAATTTTCTCAGAGGTAGCAACTGTAGGAGGCTCTTCAGTCTTTTTCTTTTTAGGGTCCTCCTTTTGAAGTGTTTTGCCATGCCTTTTGAGTCCATAGTACTGTGCCTCCTTTTCTGAGTCTATTGGAAGAAATTGTATGTTTCTTCTATAACCAGTGTAGTAAGCTAACTCTATCTTCTCAGCAGACATGCCTACAAATTGAGACATCTTCCATCCACATTGATTGCACAGATATTTCTTCATTCCATGCAAAACTTCACTTTTTGACATCTTTTTCTTCTTCTTTTTAGAATCTTTTATTGAGTTTATCACAGCATCTAAAGCTTGTTTATTTTTCATTTCAATAAAGTCACACAACTGTATATTTCTTTGTTCTTCAGTCAAGCTCAGATCTGCAAGAAGTTCAATGGCCTTTCTTTTGACTTCTGGATCTGTATCAATCATATGCTGGATTTCTTTTGGACTTGGCTCATAGGAGAAATCTGAAACACATTTAGTCTTGTGTTCCTTTTTGGTGTTTAGCTCTTTTTCAAGTTCTCTAGCCAATTCTGCATCTTTGGCCTGTAATGCTTCCAATCTTGCTTGCTCAGCTCTCTCTAGTGCTTGGATTCTTTCAATCTCAGCTAAGCTTGCAGCTTCTTCTCTTTTTTGTCTCTTTGTTTTCTTTGGCTGAGGAGCTTCTTCCACCATGATTTGCTTTCCTTTACTTCTAGTGGTAGCCCCAGACTTAACCTCTGCAGCAGACTTATCTTTTGCAGCAGACTTAACCTCTTCTGTCACCACTTTCTTTTTCAACAACTTCTTTTGCTGGCTTTGGCTAAGATTTTTGATTAAGATATCAGCTGCTTCCATTCCTTCAGGACTAACTTCTGAATTTTGAGGAAGATTTTCCTTTGTAGGAGTCTGAAATTCTTGTTCATCCAACTTCCTCCTCTGTTTGGAAGAATTTTCAACTGTATCATCCTCTGTATCACTGAATACCATTCCAGAAGCTTTCATCACATCTTCCATCTTTTGTACCCGTTTGACCAATTGGTCAATAGTAGCACCCATGGTTTGCTTGGTCTCCTTCAACTCATTTTCCAGCACCTCTATCTTGTTTCCAGTACTAACGGTCATAAAAAGTACACTGCCAGACTTAATTTTGGTCAACCAGATTTAATCACCAGACTTAACTGATGGTCAATATTAACCCGTAAGTATTTGTACCAAAAGTCTGAAAATAGCCTCCGTATGTCTTCAATCCATATTTTTCCCTGGAAAAATTAGTCCAAAAACCAAGAGAAGACAACAATACGTATATATGCAACCGACTTAATCACCTGACTTAACTTAAAATGCACATTAATTCAAATTATTAGCAAACACGACTTTTAGTTTCAAATTATACATTTAACCTCCCCTTAAATGTAGCTAGGTACCACGTAAATTTAAGAAACCAAAAGACCTTTGTTAATCATGAAAATGTGTATAAAGTACCAAAACAAAAGAAAACTTTGATGTTGCAAAACATGAATCAACTTTTCGAAAACAAACATGTCCTAATGACTTATTCAAACATAATGCAAGTCTCTTAAAATGATGCAATAACCTTGAGAAGAAGTGATGGCTTTCTCAAAACTTAATCTCTCTTCCTTTTCTTTGCCTTGGAATCATGATCAAGCTCATCACAGATTTTACTTAACAGTTGACCACCTATGCTGAGAAGAAGGTTATCAACTGCATCGGTTTGTTCTTCACATTGAAGCTTTGAGGACATCATTCCATAGAGCACTTCAGTGCTTAGAGGATACACAATATCAGTGAGCATAAAGATATTAACACCTCCTTTGGTTGAAAGATGATGAACTCCACTTGTAGCGTATAACTGCCACAAGAGAGTCTTATCTTGGCTTGGAAAGTTCCAGTGCACATCTGCAGAGCTTGGTGCAAACATTCTATGAAGATCCACAAACAATTCCTGTGCCTTCACATCAGCTTTCCCTCCAGTCTTGAAATCCAGTTGAACCAGCTTCCATAGGGTATCTAAGTCCTCTCTGTCACAAGACTTTACCAATGTTTCCATGTTCTTGTAGCATTTAGATGTGCCATCAGCTCTAGTTATCTTCCAGACTTTTCCACCTTTATCCCTGCTGATATTCCAATCTTCTATTATTGCTGGAAATAGGTTGATGTACAGCTTCCTTTCAAATATATCAAAGGGTTCTTTAAAACCCAGCTTGTGCTCTGAGCATCCACTATCAAATAAATCTTTATAGCTTAGTTCCTGAAGTGAATGATCCTGCACATAAATAAGAGATTAGTTTCTCTTAATGACCCAGGCCTGTGCAGGCTTGGGTCCATTTTGTGGATCTACATACTTGTAAGTCTTGTAAGAACAAGATCCACTGATACTGCTTTGGGACTTATAGGTAAGTTCATTTTTTAATGGGTCCCATTTCCAACAGTCTAAGTCTCTAGTAGGAGACCCCCTTTACCCCTTACAGCATAAGAGTTTGAGATCTTAGCTGTATTATTTACAATGGGTCTTCTCACAGGTGATATTGATTTGGAGAAATTTCTTCTTTGGTTAAAATTGTTCACTTGTGAAATAGGTCTTCTCACAGGTGAATAAGATTTTGCAAAGTGATTTCTATGATTAGCTTGATTCACCTGTTGTTTAACTGGTTGTTTTGGTCTATAATATCCAGTATTACCCTTGGGATGAACAGGATTAACCTTTTGCCCAACAGGTTTAACATGGCTTCTACCTGTATTAACATTTGGTCTACCAGAATTAACTTTGGAATGACCAGTATTAACCCTTAAACGAGCAGAATTAACATTTGTGTTACCAGTATTGAGTAGAACTTGTCTAGGGACAAACTGATTAGCATGATTAATTCTATTCACATTATTTCATACAGGTTTAGCCACAACATTACCAGTATTAACCATTGTTTGTTTTCTCAACTCATTTTCTTTAGCCATTCTTTTTTCATGAAAGTCACAATCTTTTATCAAATGACTAATGCTATTACACACAAAGCATCTTTTCTGAGTAAACACATAACCTCCTCCTAACACTCTATTCCATTTATCATTCTTTTCCCTTTTAGGTGTCTCTGGTTTATTTACTTGTTGCCTAGGAGATTTTAAGTGAGCTTCACAACTAGGTTCAACAGGTTTTTGTTTAGGTTCAGACACAGCAGGTTTATCACTTTTAACAGAATTAGACCTTGACACACTTTCAGGTTCTGATTCAGAGGGCTCAGAGGTGTTTCCAAGTGACTCTTCACTGTCATTAGATTGGCAGGTAGAGTATTCACTGGATTTATCTTCTGAGACCTTTGTTTCAGGCACTTGAGGTCCCTTTTTACCATACACATATAGTGATTCATCAAACTTTTTCTCAGGTAGAGGAGTATAGTCTCCACTTAAAGGAGGTGGAACTCCTTTGTAGTTATCAGTTTTTAAGAATCTACTATATACAATTGAATCAGCCAAGTCAGTATCTGAACCAGTAAACATGCTTCTATCCATTTCTTCTTCATAGCTTAGAACCTCACTATCTGATTTTATCTCATATCCTAGACCAATTTTACATGTTGAGCTCATACCACTATTTATTAATTTTGACAAATTTTGAGAAGAATTTTTCCATTTGTCTACTATTTGCTGTAATTCTTCTTTATCTTTAAGAGCTTTTTCACCAATTCTCCTATACTTTTTCAGTTTTTCATCTTTAGCATATATTTCATTAGCTTGAAACATAAGTTTTTGATTTAAATTGGATAGTTGTGTTTAAAGTTTATTAACCTGAGCTTCTAAGGTTTTAACACCATTTTCATAAGCAAGTATTTTAATCTCCTGTTCTTCTATTTGATTCGTTTGTTCATCACAAATAGCTTTAACATTATTGTATGAATCAATACATAGTTTAGAACATAGAGATACCTCAGAGTTAGAGCTTATGGCCATTAGAGCATGGTTGGTAGGTTCCTCCTCTTCAGTGTGCTCCACCCAGTTGATAATGCTATCATCCATTTTCAACAAACCAACCTGGCTTGTCTCCTTCTTGTGCACCTCTTCTGGATACATGGAGTTCCTCTTCTTCTTCTCTTCAGAAGTCACTTTTGCTGTGCATTCTCTAGCAAAGTGACCATTGTTGTTGCACTTCCAGCATACAAGTTTTGACGTATCATAACCAACTGGCTTATTTCCATTGTATCTGATGTTTCTTCCAGTCTTCTTGAAAAATCTTTTCATCCTGAGTGCAATCATGGCCAGTTGCCAATTGATGTCCATTTCTTCAATATCAACATCATCAATCTGATCAAGATCATCATGGATGAGATCTCTTTCATCAGACCTCTTTGCAAAAAAAGAGTAGAGAACTTCATCAGCAAAGCCAGCAGGGATATCTCTTTCCTTTATGTTGTTTGAAGAAGAAGCATAACTGCCAGAATTAAAACTGCCAGAACTAACTTTGTTAGTACTGGTTTTGCCTTGTCCAACAAAGGCAACATTGGCTGCACTTGAAGATGGTTTTGAGCTTCCTTTGATGTCTTGTTCAAAAACCCTAAGATTGTTGAACAAATCATCAATTGACCAATCATCAACACCTTCTTTTAGCCTCATGCTCATGGTCACATTTGTCCATTCATAAGGCAAGGATCTAAGAAACTTATGGTTTGCATCTTCAGTAGATACAGGAGAACCATGAGCTTCTAATTGAGAGAGTAGGTGTTGGAACTTTTCATAACCCTTTTCAAGCCCTTCAGAACTGCTCACTGTGAATGCCTCAAATTGCTGTTTAAGTATAGCCTTCTGCATTTTCTTGGAATTGGCATTCCCTCCAAATCTGATTCGAATTGCTTCCAGATCTCTTTGGCATCATCCATCCCATGGAACCTTCTTAGGTGTTCCTTTGGAATGGCCATCAGAAGAATGGTCCCAGCTTTTCTTTCTTTCTCTACAGCATGTATCTCTGCAGCAGTGACTGGTGGAAGCACTTTAACAGTACCATCCTTGCCTACAGAGATCCTTTTCTTTGAATTACCATTCTGTATGACTTTCCACACATCATTATCTATGTATTCCAGATAATGTTCCATCTCCATTGCCAAAATATCATACTCCTCCTTCTTAAGAATTTGGAGTTTGATATTGGCCACAGGCACAATCTGCTGTTGCTGCTTTGGCTTCTCATTATCAGAGACAACATCTTCATGGTTTGATTCATCAGAATCACTGTGACGGCTATAGAATTCATCAGCAGGTTTAGACATCTTTATGGGATTTTGGTGAGTGTTTGAGTAGTTGTGGTGTGTGGATCTGTGTTTCTTCTTACTCAGAGTCCCTCAGCGAGGCTCTGGTACCACTTGTAGGTCCAAAGTTCTGGATCTAAGCAACCTTTGTAAGACAATAGATACCTTGGATAAATCCAAACTATCTATATGAGAAACTCTAGACAATGTATACTTGATGTTAACGCGGAATATTAACACAAGCAGTAAGAACAACACAGAGAATTACTAACTTTATATTCTATTAACTTTGAGAAAACTTGGCATATGTAATACCCCGTAATTTACCCCGTCATTAATAAATGCTAAACTCGAAGAAATTCATTATGAAGGTTTAATTAACTATTTTCACGATATATTTTTTTTTTCAAACAAATGTTTTTTTTTTTTTTTTTTGTGTGTGTGTGTGTGTGTGTGTGTGTTAGAAGCGAAAAATTATATTGACTATGAGAAAATTACAAATACTATAAAGCATCTACGTTCGTTTTAGTTGCAAATATTACGTTCCTTACAGTTTTTAAGGCAACATACGAGTAAATCTTTCGTTAAATAGGATCGAACATGATGCACAATTCCACTCAAAGATCTCCAAACCAAATATCACATGGCATCGTATGTTTATTTATTATTTTTTTTAAAGTTTAGAGTTTAACTTTGAAACTAAAAATTGCTCCCATCTGAGTATATTCTTTGATGGTGTTGCTTTGACACGAAGTCATCTTGAACTTCTTCTGTTTGGCAAAGCACAAAAAATGATAAAAGGTGTCTTCTTTTTTCTCTTTTCCTTTATGCAAAAGTGTTTTTCACTTTATAATATACTGTAAAAATTATGACTTATATTTAGACCTTTTGTAGGAAAGAAGCACAAGTAAGCTGTTAATTGCTACATAGGTTCATGACACCATCACACTACACGGAGTCTTCTGTCTCATACTATTAGATAAATCTTAGGGTTAAGTTTACATAATAATAGCAACCAACTTTTAAAAATGTACAAATCTCATACATGAACTTTAAAAATTACTAATATCATATACGTACTTTGAAATTTCGTTTCGATATCATACCTAAGTTATTTTTAACATAAAAAAGTTCTATGTGTACATGTCATGTTGGATTTTGTTTACTATATAGTTATTTAGATTAATTGCTCAATCCTCTACTCTTGCTACTAGAAGACTATTATTGTAGTATTTATTTTATGTACTGGAAGTGTGTTCCTTTTATTGTAGTGGAAGATTTTATTTTATTTTATTTATTTATTTATTTATCTCAATGTAAATACTATAAAACAAATGAAATAACAAGAGAAAAAAATATGTTGTTACACTTAAACCAACGGATGATAAACAACAAATGAATAACGATAAGTAGACCCCATATTGTGTTGGAAAATTTAGTGCACTTGAGGAATTAATTCACACCTGGTAATGGGTTTGGAGGTATGAAGTGTACATCCATTTGGTCACTGAATTCCTTGACTCAATAGTGGTTATGCTAGTAGAATCTGCTGCTAGTAGATTCTGCTGATAGTTGAATCTGCTGCTAGACTCTGCTGCTAGATTCTGCTGATTCAAAGTACTGCTGATTCAAAGTACTGCTCGGTTTTAACCACTAAATCCTACTATTATGGAAATTATTATGTTATAATTAATGGACTGTTAATTTATACATAATTCCATGGGCTAGGGTTTGAGTATTCTCTATTATAAATAGAGGTCATAACATTCTGCATGGTAACGATTAACATCAAACCCTAAACACTAAATACGCATCTGGTTCTTGCTTTGTGCCTAAAATAAGAACATCACTTGGTCTTATCCCATAGAGATATTCGTGTAACCCAGGCATAGGGTCGAATAGTTTCTATTGGAAAGTGATACCACGATTTCAAGTGAATATCCAATACTTTATTGATTATCTTAACCCTAATCTGGGAACGCTCCAACACATATAAACCAACAATCAATAGAAACTATTTAGTGATAATCAATGACTGCTGCTATGAGGCATATGGCAACTAACTTTTCCAAGTTGGAAAAGTTTGAAGGTGTTGATTTCAGAAGATGGCAGAAGAAGATGCACTTCTTGTTGTCAAGCATGAATGTGGTTTATGTTCTAACCACTGCTATTCCTGAAGATCATGGGGATGATGCTACTGTGGAACAAATTAGGGTTAGAAGCAAGTGGGAGAATGATGATTATGTCTGCAGAGGTTTAATCCTCAATGGTATATCTGATTCTCTTTTTGATATTTATCAGAATGTTGAATCTTCTCAAGAACTATGGGATTCCTTGGAAGCCAAGTATATGGCTGAGGATGCATCAAGTAAGAAGTTCCTTGTAAGTAATTTTAACAATTACAAAATGGTTTGATTCTAGACCTGTCATGGAACAATACAATGAACTTCTTAGTATACTTGGCCGATTCACACAACACAAGATGAACATGGATGAGGCTATTTCAGTCTCTTGTATCATCGATAAATTACCTCCTTCTTGGAAAGATTTCAAGCATATGCTTAAACATAAGAAGGAAGAGTTAACTCTTGTTGAGTTGGGCAGTCACTTGCGCATTGAGGAATCACTCAAAACACAAGAAATTGACAAGCCAAAGAGTAGCAATGCTACTGGTCCATCAGTTGTCAATATGGTGGAGCATAACAACTCCTCCAGGTACAATGACAACAAGGGCAAGCGTAAACATCATGATAACACCAAAGATGATCATAACAAGAAAGCTAAGGTGACTTGTTGGAAGTGTGGGAAACCTGGACAATTCAGGAAAGATTGCAATGGTGGTAAAGTTGGAAACAAATCCAATGGATCAGGCACAAGTGGATCTGAGAATGGTAAAACCAATTCTCTGAAAGGTCATAAAATATTTAATAAGTCTTTTGAGATTTATTATGTTACATATATATCTGAAATTTACTTTGTGCATGATGATGATGTTGCTTGGTGGGTTGACTCTGGTGCTACAATTCATGTGTGTAAAGATAGAAGCTGGTTCAAGACTTATGAGTCAATGAATGATGGTTCTATTCTTCATATGGGAAACGAGTCAACGGCCCTGGTGCATGGAAAAGGATGTTGTAACACCCCCAAAATCGGGTCCAGCGGAAGCATACATGTTACTGGGGTGCTACTCAATTGGTATCACAACACAAGGTACAAGGAATGTTTTACCTCAACCGTTTAAAATAAATTTCATTATAAAAAGCATTGAGTTTACTTTATTCAAAAGTAGTGCTGAAATACAGGCCCATAAAGAATTTATGCGGTCCCAAATATATCAAAGTCATCTATGACCATGCCATGCCATGCCAAAAGCCTTCAACAGTTAGCTATCGCGTTAAACCTGAAAATACATGCTAAAAAGTGTCAACACGAGGTTGGTGAGTCCATAGGTTTGTATAAATAACAATGTAGTATAAAAGAAATGTGAGTTCGATAAAAGTTTTGTGACCATTGTGTCGCTCACAATGTCATGAAAATATAGTTTATCTTTAAGTAATTTAGTAATGTGGACCACAAGGTTTTCGAGTGTGAAAAGTTATTCACATACAAGTCAAGTTCAAAATAGGTGAGCACTGCGTTACCAACAGTGTCATGAAAAGTATCATCAAAGTAGAACGTAAGTGTTAGATATAAAGTTGGACCATAGGCATAGTGTGTGATCATTACAACGAATATAACGTCACACAATGTAAAAGTTTATTACGCTAGCACTAAGTTCATGCAACCGAAGCTATGACAGTGTGCATGCTCTAGAAGCATGTTAAATATAAGGGCCCGGCAAGTGTTTATCCCAATACACTTGTAATTCGACATGTTATACGTTCGTGTTTGCCTATCCGGTCAAACCGAACGGGGGAGTCACCCACAATAGATCTATTTATAACATTCGCGCTTCCCGGCAGGAATTAACGGCTCATGAGTTTGGGCGTAGTGGGATTCAAAGGGCTTAGGCTAAACCACGTAGTAGTTTTCAAGAATAGTAAGGTCCATAAAAGTTTTGCATGTTTCTCACCCCAAAGTTTGTAAAATGAGTATAAGTAAAGTGGGGCTATAAACTCACATAAAGATTCAAACACTTGTGTCCAAATAAGGTAATCCAATGTTCAATAAGTAACTAAATCATGCTTTCAAGTAAGAACAAGCAATGAGTTTAAGTATAAACAAGCATTGAGTTTAATTAAAAACGAGCATGTATTCTCCCCCAAAACAGTTATAAAACAAGTAAAAGTAGGGGGTATGAACTCACCTCAGCAATTAGCGGTCTGATAGTAAAAAGTCAAGTAGTGATAGTGTGCGGCACCGACACGCGACCTATATTAGTATGGCAAGTCTTTGTTTATAAACTTATGTTAAAGAGTATTCTAGTTAAGTTTTGGTGTAGGGCTTGAGGTGGAGGTGACTGTAACACAACCAGATTATGATAAAGAGTATTCTAGTTAAGTGAAAAATTGTTGTGTGTCAGTGTGTTGTGTGTAGATATGAATGTTATGCAATGATTATGTACACACACAGAAATTTTGAAACTTCCATAAATCAAGTAGAAAATCCATCCAGACATAATTCTATTATAACTACTCTCAGTATCGCAAAATTCACCTCTGAGTCGGACATAGGTGATCAGGCTATGTCCCACTGTCCCTGGTTAAATATAGGTGATCAGTCTATATTCAACCGAGGTTCAATGAATTTTGAAATGCTCAGTTCAGTTATTGTAGTAATATGTCCCAATGCTTTTAAAAGTTGCCTTGAAAGACTAAGACAAATATTCAAAAAATTTAGGAGGAAAAGGCGTAGCGCTGTAACAGATACGGTACGTAAACATACGTATCAGGGAAACTATTTATAGATATAGTGAAATTAAGTGGATATAAACCAGCCAGTAATAAAACAAATAACAGGAAAAAAAATCACAAGTGAGGCATCAGCTTGGCAGGCAGGCACGTGTCGGTCATAGGGTTAAGTTTTTGTAAAAGTAGTTATAGTCTAGGATCTTAAAATACCCAGTTCTCTATAACCAAGGCTCTGATACCAATCTGTAACACCCCCAAAATCTGGTTTAGCGGAAGCATACATGTTTGGGTGCTACTAAAATGGTGTCACAACACAAAGTACAAGGAATGGTTTTACCTCAACCGTTTAAAAGAAATCTTTATATTCAAAAGTATGTAGTTTACAACGTTCCAAAAAAAACATTGTGGAAATATAAGCCCATAAAAGAAATAAAGCGGTCCCAAATATATCAGAGTCATCTATGACCATGCCATGCCCTGCCAATGCCTCCAACAGTAAGCTATCGCTTTAAACCTGAAAATACATGCTAAAAGTGTCAACACGAGGTTGGTGAGTTCATAGGTTTATATAAATAGCAATTCAGTGTAAAAGAAATGTGAGTTTGATAAAAGTTTTGTGACCATTGTGTCGCTCACAATGTCATGAAAATATAGTTTATCTTTAAGTAATTTAGTAATGTGGACCACAAGGTTTTCGAGTGTGAAAAGTTGTTCACATACAAGTCAAGTTCAAAATAGGTGAGCACCGCGTTACCAACAGTGTCATGAAAAGTATCATCAAAGTAGAACGTAAGTGTTAGATATAAAGTTGGACCATAGGCATAGTGTGTGATCTTTACAACGAATATAACGTCACACAATGTAAAAGTTTATTACGCTAGCACTAAGTTCATGCAACCGAAGCTATGACAGTGTGCATGCTCTAGAAGCATGTTAAATATAAGGGCCCGACAAGTGTTTATCCCAATACACTTGTAATTCGACATGTTATACGTTCGTGTTTGCCTATCCGGTCAAACCGAACGGGGGAGTCACCCACAATAGATCTATTTATAACATTCGCGCTTCCCGGCAGGAATTAACGGCTCATGAGTTTGGGCGTAGTGGGATTCAAAGGGCTTAGGCTAAACCACGTAGTAGTTTTCAAGAATAGTAAGGTCCATAAAAGTTTTGCATGTAAAGGTTTAAATAATTACTAAAATGTATGTACGTAGAAGTGTATACGTATATATAAGTTTAAGTTAATAAGAATAAAATAATTAGTGGATGATTATATATTTTTAAAGTGTAAGTTATGTATATACTAATACACTTTCCAAGAGCCAATACTTGCAAATACTTATAAAACTGTTTTAAACTTAAATACTGCCACACAAGCAACAATAACACAAACACTTTAAAACTTTTAAACTCATCGAGTCTTAAACTAGAACTGTGAACTAAACTTGCCATACTAATCTAGGTCGCGTGTCGGTGCCGCACACTATCACTACTTGATTCTTTTCTCCATATAGACTGCTTTACTAAGGTGAGTTCATGGCCCATACTTTTACTTGTTTTATAACTGTTTTAGGGGAGAACACATGCTCGTTTTTAACTAAACTCAATACTTGTTTATACTTAAACTCATTACGTGCTCTTACTTGAGACATGATTTATTTACTCATTGCATACCGGATTACCTTATTACGGACACAAGTGTTTTATAAACATGGACACAAGTGCTTGAAACATATATGTGAGTCATAGCCCCACTTTTACTCGTTTAATTACTTTATAAACTCTTTGGGGGAGATACATGCTCAACTACTTATTTTTACTTTCACAAGTACTCTAAACATTTTCATATTACTGTAAGTTTATAACCCCACTTACTTTGCTTTACAAACTTGGGGTGTGAAACGTGCAAACACTTTATGAATTCTTGCTTTTATGAAACACACTTTATGAATTATTGCTTGTATGCAACACACTTTATGAACTATTGCTTTTATGCAACACACTTTATGAACTATTGCTTATATGCAAACTACTTTACAAATCATTGCTGTTACGTAAACACTTGAATGACAATTACAATAACACAAACACTTAAAAACTTTTAAACTTATTTAAACTTCACACATCGAGTCTTAAACATAAGTTTATAAACTAAGACTTGCCATACTAATATAGGTCGCGTGTCGGTGCCGCACACTATCACTACTTGACTTTTTACTATCAGACCGCTAATTGCTGAGGTGAGTTCATACCCCCTACTTTTACTTGTTTTATAACTGTTTTGGGGGAGAATACATGCTCCTTTTTAATTAAACTCAATGCTTGTTTATACTTAAACTCATTGCTTGTTCTTACTTGAAAGCATGATTTAGTTACTTATTGAACATTGGATTACCTTATTTGGACACAAGTGTTTGAATCTTTATGTGAGTTTATAGCCCCACTTTACTTATACTCATTTTACAAACTTTGGGGTGAGAAACATGCAAAACTTTTATGGACCTTACTATTCTTGAAAACTACTACGTGGTTTAGCCTAAGCCCTTTGAATCCCACTACGCCCAAACTCATGAGCCGTTAATTCCTGCTGGGAAGCGCGAATGTTATAAATAGATCTATTGTGGGTGACTCCCCCGTTCGGTTTGACCGGATAGGCAAACACGAACGTATAACATGTCGAATTACAAGTGTATTGGGATAAACACTTGCCGGGCCCTTATATTTAACATGCTTCTAGAGCATGCACACTGTCATAGCTTCGGTTGCATGAACTTAGTGCTAGCGTAATAAACTTTTACATTGTGTGACGTTATATTCGTTGTAATGATCACACACTATGCCTATGGTCCAACTTTATATCTAACACTTACGTTCTACTTTGATGATACTTTTCATGACACTGTTGGTAATGCAGTGCTCACCTATTTTGAACTTGACTTGTATGTGAATAACTTTTCACACTCGAAAACCTTGTAGTCCACATTACTAAATTACTTAAAGATAAACTATATTTTCATGACATTGTGAGCGACACAATGGTCACAAAACTTTTATCAAACTCACATTTCTTTTACACTGAATTGCTATTTATATAAACCTATGAACTCACCAACCTCGTGTTGACACTTTTAGCATGTATTTTCAGGTTTAAAGCGATAGCTTACTGTTGGAGGCATTGGCAGGGCATGGCATGGTCATAGATGACTCTGATATATTTGGGATCGCTTTATTTCTTTTATGGGCTTATATTTCCACACTGTTTTTTTTGGAACGTTGTAAACTACATACTTTTGAATATAAAGATTTCTTTTAAACGGTTGAGGTAAAACATTCCTTGTACCTTGTGTTGTGATACCAATTGAGTAGCACCCCAGTAACATGTATGCTTCCGTTGGACCCGATTTTGGGGGTGTTACAGATGTGTTGATTTGAAGTTTAGTTCTGGAAAGATTGTTTCTTTGTTTAATGTTTTACATGTTCCTGATATTAGAAAGAATTTGGTTTCTAGTAGTGTTTTGAATAATTGTGGTTATAAACAAGTGATTGAATCTGATAAGTATGTTTTGTCTAAACATGGTGTGTTTATTGGTTTTGGCTATTTGTGTAATCAAATGTTCAGGCTTAATATTGTTCATGATATTGATAATTCTGTTTTTATGTCAACCTCAAAATTATATGATTCAAACTTATGGCATGCTAGACTTGGCCATGTACACTTTAAAAGGATGCAAGATATGTCTAAGGATGGGTTAATTCCAGCATTTGACATGGACACTGAAAAGTGTAAAACTTGTATGATGAATAAGATAACTAAGAAACCTTTTCAAAGTGTAAAACGTGAAACTAAAGTGTTGGAACTGATTCATAGTGATCTATGTGATTTGCATGCTACTCCCTCTTTGGGGAATAAGAAATACTTTGTGACTTTTATTGATGATGTTTCTAGGTTTTGTTATGTTTATTTGTTACATACTAAGGATGAAGCATTAGATAAATTTAAAGTATTTAAAACTGAAGTTGAATTGCAACAAAGTTCCTTAATCAAAAGATTTAGGACTGATAGGGGAGGTGAGTACATGGATACTCTGTATTTTCAGTCTGGTGGTATAATTCATGAAACGACTGCTCCCTATACACCTCAGTGATCGTAAAAGTCTAGCAAGCAAGCTTGTAAACCACGGATCGTTGTCCCAACGAGGGTTGAACTGATCTCGTCACTCAAGATCGTGAGCTATGTGAGATGAATAGGTTTAAAAGATGGTTTTGTTTGATTATACTACAACGACAAATAAAATGCGGTTTAAAGTAAAGTAAAGCAGTAAAGCGACTTAAGATAAGTAAGCAAGTAAAGTTGCATGTAATAAAGCGATTAGAAGAAAGCGGTAATTAAAGTGCGGTAAGTAATGAAAGCGGTAAATGAATTTAAAAAACAATGTGTTTGCAAAGCAACGCGAGCAGTTCGTTAAGCTTGAGCTAAAGGTTTGTGACGAGTTATTTTTCTTTCTCGAGATTAGTTGTCAATTAATCCTTTGAAGAGATAATAACTCTAAACGAGTGAATTAATCGTTCCAAGGTTTATGTTCTTGAATAATTAAATCACACGTCTAAATAATCTTAACGATTATTAATCACAAACGCTTAATACTCTCACTCAACTCACAAACTCGAGCTACCAAGCAAACACGATTAAAAATTACTCACGACTCATATTGAAAACGTAAAGTGATAAAGAAATGAAAAGACTTGTAAACATTTAAACGTAATAAAAGTTTAAGACTAAAAACTAAAAGACATACGACTTAAATAAGAAAACGACACTAAAAAGATTTTAGAAAATTTCGACAGCATAACGTTTAGAATTAAGAAAATAAAACCTCGCTCGAAAGATCGATGAGATAAAACAAAAGCCTAACTCGGCTTGGAAAAGAAAATGAAACTAGAAATAAAGAACTAAGACCAAACTCGCAATAATAAGAGAACAATACTCGCTAATATGGACAGCCCCATACTCGCAAGCCTTGGTAGAATCATACTCGCAAGTTTTTTTTGAAACCTTACTCGCAATCATCTCCCATACTCGCTAAGGATCCTAGGCAGCCATACTCGCAACACTTTTGTGTCATACTCGCAATGACAACTTGGTCATACTCGCTAACTTTTCAATCCCATACTCGCAATATGTATCATACTCGCAAGATACTAAGAACAAACTCGCTAAACCCTACTTTAATACTCGCAAGACTTAAGAAAACATTTACGAAACTATTTTACGTGTACAAAAAGATTACAAACATAAGAAAACTAATAAAACTTGATAAAAAAGTATATTTTAAAAACTAAATAAGCTTTTATAAGCTAAAATAAGCCACGACTTAGTTACAAGCCCTAGCTTATTATTGAACCAAACGATCCATGAAATCATGCAAAGGTGATGAAAACTATATAAAAGCTTTTAGAAAAGATTAAGATGACATGAAAATAAGCTCATAAGATTTAAAGACTTAAAAGAAAGATAAAGTTGAAACATAAAATAAGCTAAAGAAAGATATTAAGACATGGAAATAAACTTGCATAAAAATAAAACTTACCTAATACAAAAATAAGCTAAGTCTAACCTAAAACTAATCCTAAAACTAACCAACCTTCCAAATGAGGAGGTGATATCTATTTATAGGTCAAGAGCTTAGAAAGTTTTGACAATATTGCATCTTAAGCCCTTGAACCTTTACAATTCATGAGATTACACTAAAACTATGTTACAAACTATTAAACGTTCTTAAACATTAAACGTAACACTCGGTAACTTGAGGACTTGAGTTGACTCGTATTTCAAAGGTCTTAAAAGATGTAAAAGTGATATCTTGCTCGAATTTATGAAGCTTATCGTAATAATTAGCTTTGAACTTCGATTAAGCATCTCTTTCGTTTTTCTCGAGCCTTTAAGAAATAAATTCATCATCACGGGCTTTCCTTGAGTAAATTTCATCATTGACTCGGCTTTTTGACACTTTTCCACATCTCGTGCTCGTTTTAGGCTTTTAGGTTGCTTTTCATGTTGTTTTTGCAATATCCTTACCTGCACGATCACAAACACAAAAACACGATATCTTTGGCGTTTAACGTTAGTTTTTGGTCTTATAAGGTCTGAAAATGGTGAATAAAAGGTATGTGAATAAGCACATACCACTCAGCAAAATGGTATTTCTGAAAGGAAAATCAGGGTGCTGAAGGAGATGGTTAATTCCATGTTGTCCTATTCAGGGCTGAGTCAAGGGTTCTGGGGTGAAGCTATGTTAACAGCTTGCTATTTACTAAATAGAGTTCCCAACAAAAGGAACAAGGTTACCCCTTATGAACTCTAGACTAAAAGAAAACCCAATCTGAACTTTCTCAGGATTTGGGGTTGTAGGGCAGTTGTAAGACTCCCTGATCCTAAATTAAAAACTTTGGGTGAAAGAGGAATTGAATGCATCTTTGTTGGATATGATGAGCATTCCAAGGCATATAGGTTCTATGTTATTGAACCTAATGAATCTGTTTCAATTAACTCTATAGTTGAATCAAGGGATGCACTCTTTGATGAGAATAGATTTTCATCAGTCCCTAGACCAAGTCAGAGGATTCCAGATGGAACCAATGATACTGATGTTTCAGAGATCCCTAATGAGGTTTCTGATGAGGTTGTAGAACAACAACCTGAACCTGAGCTCAGAAGAAGCAAAAGGGTTAGGACTCCAAAGTCATTTGGACCTAAATTTCAATTATACTTAATTGAAGGTACAAGGAGTGAGGTCTCTGACCAATATTCCTATTGCTTCATTGTTGAGGATGATCCCAAAACATTTGAAGAAGCAATGAAGTCCCAAGATGTTGCTTTCTGGAAAGAAGAAATAAATGATGAGATGGATTCCATCATGGACAACAACACTTATGTGTTAACTGATTTACCACCTGGTTGCACACCTTTAGGTTGCAAATGGATTTTCAAAAAGAAAATGAAGGTAGATGGAACTGTTGAAAAGTTTAAGGTAAGACTAGTTATTCAAGGCTTTAAACAAAAGTCAGGAATAGACTATTTTGATACTTATGCCCCTGTGGCTCATATCAGTACCATAAGATTGCTAATTGCTTTGGCATCAATTCACAATCTGATTATTCATCAGATGGATGTGAAGACAGCTTTCTTGAATGGTGATTTAGATGAGGAGGTTTACATGAACCAACCTCAGGGCTTCATCATACCTGGCAATGAACACAAGGTGTGTAAACTGATTAAGTCTCTTTATGGACTAAAACAGGCACCTAAGAAATGACATAAAAAATTTGATGAAGTGGTTTTGTCTAGTGGTTATTTACTTAATCAGGCTGACAAATGTGTATATAGCAAATTTGATGAATCTGGTAAAGGAGTCATCATTTATCTATATATTGATGACATGTTGATCTTTGGCACTGACCAAAATCAAGTTGATCTTACAAAAGAATTTTTGTCATCAAGGTTCTCCATGAAGGATATGGGGGAGGCTGATGTTATCCTTGGTATTAGGATTAAACATGAAAGTAACAAGATTTCTATCTCTCAGTCTCATTATATTGAGAAGGTGTTGAAGAAATTTAATTACTTTGATTGTACTCCAGTGAGTACTCCTATGGATGCAAGTGAGAAACTAATGCCTAATACTGGCAAAGCTGTATCTCAACTTGAGTATTCTAGGGTGATTGGCTGCTTGATGTATGCCATGACTTGTACAAGGCCTGATATTGCTTTTGCAGTGGGTAAACTGAGTAGGTATACTAGTAATCCTAGTGCTCATCATTGGCAAGCAATTCAGAGGGTTTTTAAGTATTTGAAGAGAACTATGGATTATAGTCTCTCATATACTGGTTATCCTTCTGTATTAGAAGGATACACTGACGCAAGTTGGATCAGTAATGGTATGTGTAAAAACACATACCTTTTATTTTCCAAATTAAGACCAAAACGACCAAAAACCGAGCCAATTATGTCAAAAATGTGTTGTTTTTGTATTTATGACTGTGTAGGTACGGATATGGTGAAAAAGGACAAAAATCACGAGAAATCAACAAGCACGAGCACGAGATTTTGGAAAGAGTATTAAAGAGCCGAGGTCGGGGAGGCATTTTTCAAAGAAAGATTATATAAGAGCTTAAATTGTCAAAACGAGTTCTTGGAGAATCAGAAGTTGTCACTTTTGGCCCTTGGATGTTCTTTGAAATAATGGCAGAGTTGGTCCTTGAAATTTACACTTTGTCTAAATTAGTCCTTTAACCTTTCAAATAAAAGCCTGAATCCTATTAACAAAATTCTGCATAAACCTTTTATTACAAATCCAATCCAACACACAACACACAACACACCTAGCCCACCATTTAAACCCGGCCCATTCCCATTTTCCATCATAACCCGATCCACCCTATTTTAAACCCAAGTCAACCCACCAATTCAGTCAAATAAATATAAAAAAAACACCACGCACCTTTTACCACCAGTTACTGTGTACCATCCCCTACCTCTCACCACACCATTTTAACTGTATAATTAACCTCGTACAATCTAGGAGCTTCTTCCAACGTGTCAGGGACCTATCACATCAGTGCCTACGTGGAATTGAAGCTTTTGATTGGGCAAGAAGGTGCTAAAGGATTCAAGGGATTGGAATCATGATAAGGCTATCATAAGGCGGTGGAATTTTTTCTAGAGCTTCTTCAATGGACCAGAGACTTCCTCCTAAGACTATAAATAGGGACCTCAGTCCATGGTTGTAGAGGTGTAGTCTAGGAATAGTGTAGAATTTGAGAATCATAATTAGGGTTCTAGCTTTCAACTATTGTAATGTTTTCAGGTTTTCATAGTGTAATGTTTACTCTGTTTCAATAAAAGTTAATGTTTCCTTTATAATCTTGTTTAATCCGTTTTAAGCCATTTTAGTTATAAGCTCTTATTTCCTAAAAAGCTCTTATCTTTAAGTTGTTTTTAGTTTTATTTAGCTTAAACACTCATTTTCTAAGCTGTTACTTTGCTAAAATTTAGTTTTTCTCTTAAAATAATAATAATAATAATAATAATAATAATAATAATAATAATAATAATAATAATAATAATAATAATAAT
>LBNU01020692.1:58700-71575 GCA_014162995.1 Artemisia annua | reverse complement strand
ATCCGGGAGAAGGTATTCTTTATCATGACATTAGACTAACCAACCCTCCCGAGGATTTTGGTGCAAATAATCACAAGAGCCTTAATGATGATATCCAAATTAAAGAAAATGTGAAATTTGCTTTTAAGGATGAAGATCTATGCCTAATTGTTATCAAAATATTTCTTCTATTCTTCACCTTTGCTCTGACTTATCCTCTCCTTCATTCCATCCGAAGTGAGGATTTCATCTTTGACCCCGGCATCTTCGCCTTTCATGCCGTGTGTTTCATTTGCTCCCCCAAGGACGAATAAATTCGGGGCGAGTCTAAGCTATACGACTCGGTAATAAACAAACGCTTCGTGGGAGGCACCCCATGCTTATCCTTTTTATCCTTTTTCCTTTTTATTTTCTTTTACTAATAAATAACCATGAGGAGGGTTCCCTCTTCCACTTTCTTGTGTTTGTTTTGTGCTTGTGTTTTATGTCCAGATAGCCCGAAAATGAAGACTCTCGTGCTCGTCGTGCTTGTCCTTTCTCCACTCGAGTCTCATTTTTTGAGGCTTCTCTCATATCCAAATCGTTTCGTTTAACGTTTATCTATTTGGCATACCTAATAAACGGCCTTAGATTTACGTAGGTTACCCTTACCTTCGAAACATTGAGGACAATGTTTCACTTTAGTCTGGGGGGGGTGAATCTTTCGATTCGATTTTTACCTTGCATTTTTACCGTTACTCACGCAACCCCGATTTTCCGAAAAATTTGAAAAATTTTAAACGAAAAAACACAAAAAAATGAGAAAAATTTTCAAAAATACAAAAATAGAATAAGTTTTGACACCATGTTGACTTTCCTAATGGTAAGAGTAGGGATAAAAATTCTGACTTGACCGGGCGTGTTGAGCCCTAGCTTGTTTCCCCTAGCTAGGCTTTCGCGAATTAAAAATCCGCGAAGAACGAAAAATGATAGAGTTCGATTATAAGTAAGATGGTAAAACACACTTCATCGAGGGTACTTGTGACTTTTTACTCCCATAAGCTTGTTTCACCCTTAAAATAGAAATTTAGGTTTAATTAAAGGTGCGGGATTTTGTCGAAACTTAGTTTCGAAGTCCTTGCGAAAAGGGTCCTTGCTCATGAGGGTTGGGTACACATGGAGGTACTGCCAGCGTTACGGTGTAATAGACTATTCCATCTTGCCGGCTCGCAACCGATGTTGGGATTGTTATAAAAGCCGTAGGACTTGGGGTTTGGCAAAAATAAAAATACGTATGTTGTGCTTAATAGTAAAAATCCAATGCCAAAAAGGTTTTCTGCATCTTGCCGGTTCGCAGCCGATGTTGTAGACTTCCAATAAAAGGCGGAGGAAAAATAACCAAGGTCATAATAGACTATCACATCTTGCCGGTTCGCAGCCGATGTTGTGATTGTTATAAAGGGCCGAGGTAAATACGTTTTGTGCTTATAAAAAAAAAATGCCAAACCTTGACTCCGGGGAGGTCCTAATAAAAGCTTCTGTCTCTGGACTCGTAGTTGAGTTGTTTCGGTCGCCAATAAAAGGGACACTCCTCAAAATCGTGTTAAATCAGAGACCTTGATGTGGACCTCATTCTTGTGGGCAGTGGTTCTCGAGGGAAGGATTAGAAACTACTTAGCGTCTAAATTTCAAGCCTTTATCGGACTAATAAATATAAAAACGAGGAAATTCAATTTCCCACCAAAAATAAAATAATTAGAGGAAAATAGGAATATGGGAGTAAGGAGTCTTCACAAGTAACTTCCATGGATAATTTTAGCATCGATGCTTATGAAAGAACAATGATTTCGTTTTACGCTTAGTCTGGGGGGGACTTGTGAAAAATCAAGGACGACGAATTTTAACCGTTAGGTCGCTTCTCTATGAGTCGTGTCTCTACTCGATGATCCTCATAGTTATCCTTAGGATAATGAAAGTCATCATACCGTCACCCGAATAAGGTTAGATTGTAGTCTCTTTTGAATAAATATATAGATAATAAAATAAGTAGGATAACCGGGGCATTTTTGGAATTTAAAATTTAGTAGTCTCTTTTGAACATTTTGCTACTTTCAAAGTTAGTAAAAAGAGATGAGGAATTTTAGATTTTAAAAATGTGAGCTCATAACATTGCGTGAGGACACGGCAATATCTTAGTCTGGGGGATTTTGGTATGTGTAAAAACACATACCTTTTATTTTCCAAATTAAGACCAAAACGACCAAAAACCGAGCCAATTATGTCAAAATGTGTTGTTTTTGTATTTATGACTGTGCAGGTACGGATATGGTGAAAAAGGACAAAAATCACGAGAAATCAACAAGCACGAGCACGAGATTTTGGAAAGAGTATTAAAGAGCCGAGGTCGGGGAGGCATTTTTCAAAGAAAGATTATATAAGAGCTTAAATTGTCAAAACGAGTCCTTGGAGAATCAGAAGTTGTCACTTTTGGCCCTTGGATGTTCTTTGAAATAATGGCAGAGTTGGTCCTTGAAATTTACACTTTGTCTAAATTAGTCCTTTAACCTTTCAAATAAAAGCCTGAATCCTATTAACAAAATTCTGCATAAACCTTTTATTACAAATCCAATCCAACACACAACACACCTAGCCCACCATTTAAACCCGGCCCATTCGCATTTTCCATCATAACCTGATCCACCCTATTTTAAACCCAAGTCAACCCACCAATTCAGTCAAATAAATATAAAAAAAACACCACGCACCTTTTACCACCAGTTACTGTGTACCATCCCCTACCTCTCACCACACCATTTTAACTGTATAATTAACCTCGTACAATCTAGGAGCTTCTGCCAACGTGTCAGGGACCTATCACATCAGTGCCTACGTGGAATTGAAGCTTTTGATTGGGCAAGAAGGTGCTAGAGGATTCAAGTGATTGGAATCATGATAAGGCTATCATAAGGCGGTGGAATTTCTTCTAGAGCTTCTTCAATGGACCAGAGACTTCCTCCTAAGACTATAAATAGGGACCTCAGTCCATGGTTGTAGAGGTGTAGTCTAGGAGTAGTGTAGAATTTGAGAATCATAATTAGGGTTCTAGCTTTCAACTATTGTAATGTTTTCAGGTTTTCATAGTGTAATGTTTACTCTGTTTCAATAAAAGTTAATGTTTCCTTTATAATCTTGTTTAATCCGTTTTAAGCCATTTTAGTTATAAGCTCTTATTTCCTAAAAAGCTCTTATCTTTAAGTTGTTTTTAGTTTTATTTAGCTTAAACACTCATTTTCTAAGCTGTTACTTTGCTAAAATTTAGTTTTTCTCTTAAAATAATAATAATAATAATAATAATAATAATAATAATAATAATAATAATAATAATAATAATAATAATAATATAATAATAGATAATATAATATAAAAGTAGTTCCTAATAAGCTGAGGTGAAAAGCTCTTAAGCTCTATATACTCATGAAAGCTCATGTAAGCTAATCCTATAGCTTTCATGAGCTTCACTCCTGCAGTCCACGTTCATCATAGCAATCTCGTGCAAGAGTCACACTTCCTTTTACATTTATTCATGTTATCCATTTTAGTTTAGGTAGTTCCTAATTTGCTTGAATCCTATTCTGTTTCAGCTTGTTTTAGTTGTTTGCGTGTTTACTTTATGCTTCTATATGCTTCTAGTGTAGTTATCTGATCCTATCTACCGATTATACATAGGCCATAATTGCCTTTCTGTGTTTCTTGCTTTAGTTGCTGCATTGTAGTGTTTATATAGCCTTAAAAATCAGTTAAGTAATTATTCAGGTCATTAGGTTTTGAAGATTGGAAAGTCTAATCAGTAAAAACATAGTGATACCATAATAGGTAGTTTAAGGGGTGTTTGGATCTAGGCTTTAATCTATGTTCTAGTTGTTTGATTGAGGTTTATTTAGCTTAGACAGGTTACCTTAGGCTTATATAGGTTAGTTTAATCATAAAAGTTGCATGCTATTTGAGAAAAAGTCAAAATTACTCTTTACATCAGTAACTAGTTCATTTAGCTGATATAGTTGCAGCCAACTTAGATTTAGGTGAAAATTTGTTAGACTAAGCCTAATTTGGTTTCAAACTAGCTTAATATATCACAAAGATTTAGATTAAGGCAATAGAAACTCACTTTAGTCAAATTTACTTAGCAAACAAAAAGTCAAAACCAGGTGAGTTTGTGTTCTAATACATCAGATCTAGGATCATTTTATGACATCATATAAGTTTGAAATGGTTTGAGATTGATTCTGGGGATAGTTGATACAGCAAACTTAATCATATATCAGGATCAAACATTCCCAAACTCATTTGCTTGCTAAAAATCAAGGTGCAAATTCATGGTTCACCCGGTTCTTTATATTTATACAGCTTAAGTACACTTGTTCTTAGGGTAATTTAAGGTAGTAATTGAGCTAGGAAATAAGGGCTTTTAGGTTTTTTAAGTATTATCCTAGGTTATCTTGATTTTGCCCCCTTTAGGTCTCAGTAATCTGCTTATTAAGTAGCTTAAAAATAAGCTCAAATTAGGGGGTTTAGCAACATATTTTGTCCTAAAGAGTGAATTGAATTTGGCTGACGGCCTGGGCTTATTTGAGTTTTTTGAGTTGAATTAGGTTTGTTTAGGTCTATTAAACCTTCCCTAAGCTTTTGGTGTATTCTAGTGCTTATTTGCTTATAAATAAGGCCTTATTCAAACTGCTTATTTGCCCAAAAGTGCTTATTAGGGTTTAAAATTTAGTAATTTTATTTTTTCTATGTTTTTAATAATATTTAAAATTATCTGAAAATTTTCATAATTTTCTTAAGTCATTTACTATTTATTTTAATTAAAACTAGTTTTTAAGTATTTTTAAATCCTTTTTAATTAATAATAATTCATAAAAAATCCAAAAATATTTTTCAGTTTTAAAATTAGTTTTAGGTTATTTTATAATTATAAAAATTAAATTTTTATTTTTCTAGCTTTATTTTATATTAAAGAGTATTTTAGTATATTTTAAATAGTTAAAAATAGTTTTTAATTAATAATAATTAAATAAAAAGCCAAAAATATATTTTTCTTTTTCCCAAAATTTTCTTTTGTCTTTTAGAACATAGGAAAATCATTTTCATCCCCGTAGAATTAGTGTAGCTTTAAATTTACTTTTTATTTTGCGCGCTCGCGTTTATTTTGTGTTTTAATTACGTTTTAGGGTTTTAATTACGTGTTAGGATTACGTGCTTTCTTATTTGTGCATTTTTATTTCTCTTAGTATAATTGTAGCTTAGGGTTCCCCATAAAACCCCTTCCCATTCACTTCACGACTCACGATCACGAACTCACGAACTCCATTCAAGCCTTCGTTGGGGAAAACGACCCGGGGATACATATTTACCCGTGCTATCCTCGGAGATATACTACTATATATATACTACATATATATCGTGCTGTGTATCAATCAGGTAACACTGAAGACAATTCGTCTAACAGTGGCTGGGTATTCCTACTTGGTGGAGGTGCAATTTCTTGGGCATCCAAGAAACAAACTTGCATTACCAGTTCAACCATGGAATCTGAATTTGTGGCTTTAGCTGCTGCTGGTAAAGAAGCTGAATAGTTGAAAAACTTGCTTCTTGAGATTCCATTGTGGCCTAAACCTATAGCACCTATTTCTATCCGTTGTGATAGTGCTGCTACATTGGCAAAGGCTTATAGACAGATGTATAAATAGGAAGTCTAGACACTTAGGTGTCAGGCATAGCATGATTCGTGAGCTTATCATGAATGGAGTGGTATCTATAGAGTTTGTTAGATCTCAACAAAACTTAGCTGATCACTTGACGAAGGGTTTGGCTAGAGACTTGGTTTTAAAGTCTGCTAAAGGGATGGGTTTAAGTCCAACTAGTCACTGAATGCAAAGACACCCAACTCCCTTATGAGGAAACTTGGAAGCTGAGTTCAATGTGGAAAGCTGAACATTTTTAGTGTAGAATTTGAGAATCATAATTAGGGTTCTAGCTTTCAACTATTGTAATGTTTTCAGGTTTTCATAGTGTAATGTTTACTCTGTTTCAATAAAAGTTAATGTTTCCTTTATAATCTTGTTTAATCCGTTTTAAGCCATTTTAGTTATAAGCTCTTATTTCCTAAAAAGCTCTTATCTTTAAGTTGTTTTTAGTTTTATTTAGCTTAAACACTCATTTTCTAAGCTGTTACTTTGCTAAAATTTAGTTTTTCTCTTAAAATAATAATAATAATAATAATAATAATAATAATAATAATAATAATAATAATAATAATAATAATAATAATAATAATAATAATAATAATAATAATAATAATAATAATAATAATAATAATAATAATAATAATAATAAAAGGTAGTTAATCAGCTGAGGTGAAAAGCTCTTAAGCTCTATATACCTCATGATAAGCTCATTAAGCTAAGTCTATAGCTTTCATGAGATTATCTCAGTCCAGTTCCATCATAGCAATCTGTCAAAGTAAGTTCCTTTTACATTTATGCATTTTATCCATTTTAGTTTAGGTAGTTCTATTTTAGCTTAATCCTATTCTGTTTAGCTTGTTTTAGTTGTTTGTGTGTTTACTTTATGCTTCTATATGCTCTAGTTAGTTATCTGATCCATCTACCGTTATATAGCCATAATTGCCTTTCTGTGTTTCTTGCTTTAGTTGCTGCATTTTAGTGTTTATATAGCCTTAAAATCAGTTAAGTAATTAGTTCAGGTCATTAGGTTTGAAGATTGGAGTCTAATCAGTAAAAACATAGTGTAATAGGTAGTTTAAGGGGTGTTTGGATCTAGGCTTTAATCTATGTTCTAGTTGTTTGATTGAGGTTTATTTAGCTTAGACAGGTTACCTTAGGCTTATATAGGTTAGTTTAATCATAAAAGTTGCATGCTATTTGAGAAAAAGTCAAAATTACTCTTCACATCAGTAACTAGTTCATTTAGCTGATATAGTTGCAGCCAACTTAGATTTAGGTGAAAATTTGTTAGACTAAGCCTAATTTGGTTTCAAACTAGCTTAATATATCACAAAGATTTAGATTAAGGCAATAGAAACTCACTTTAGTCAAATTTACTTAGCAAACAAAAAGTCAAAACCAGGTGAGTTTGTGTTCTAATACATCAGATCTAGGATCATTTTATGACATCATATAAGTTTGAAATGGTTTGAGATTGATTATGGGGATATTTGATACAGCAAACTTAATCATATATCAGGATCAAACATTCCCAAACTCATTTGCTTGCTAAAAATCAATGTGCAAATTCATGGTTCACCCGGTTCTTTATACTTATACAGCTTAAGTACACTTGTTCTTAGGGTAATTTAAGGTAGTAATTGAGCTAGGAAATTAGGGCTTTTAGGTTTTTTAAGTATTATCCTAGGTTATCTTGATTTTGCCCCCTTTAGGTCTCAGTAATCTGCTTATTAAGTAGCTTAAAAATAAGCTCAAAGTAGGGGGTTTAGCAACATATTTTGTCCTAAAGAGTGAATTGAATTTGGCTGACGGCCTGGGCTTATTTGAGTTTTTTGAGTTGAATTAGGTTTTTTTAGGTCTATTACACCTTCCCTAAGCTTTTGGTGTATTCTAGTGCTTATTTGCTTATAAATAAGGCCTTATTCAAACTGCTTATTTTCCCAAAAGTGCTTATTAAGGTTTAAAACTTAGTAATTTTATTTTTCCTATGTTTTTAATAATATTTAAGAATTATCTGAAAATTTTCATAATTTTCTTAAGTCATTTACTTTTTATTTTAATTAAAACTAGTTTTTAAGTATTTTTAAATCCTTTTTAATTAATAATAATTCATAAAAAATCCAAAAATATTTTTCAGTTTTAAAATTAGTTTTAGGTTATTTTATAATTATAAAAATTAAATTTTTATTTTTCTAGCTTTATTTTATATTAAAGAGTATTTTAGTATATTTTAAATAGTTAAAAATAGTTTTTAATTAATAATAATTAAATAAAAAGCCAAAAATATATTTTTCTTTTTCCCAAAATTTTCTTTTGTCTTTTAGAACATAGGAAAATCATTTTCATCCCCGTAGAATTAGTGTAGCTTTAANCTTGTTATTCAAGGCTTTAAACCAAAGTCAGGAATAGACTATTTTGATACATATGTCCCTGTGGCTCGTATCAGTACCATAAGATTGCTAATTGCTTTGGCATCAATTCACAATCTGGTTATTCATCAGATGGATGTGAAGACAACTTTCTTGAATGGTGACTTAGATGAGGAGGTTTACATGAACCAACCTCAGGGCTTCATCATGCCTGGCAATGAAAACAAGGTGTGTAAACTAATTAAGTCTCTTTATGGACTAAAACAGACACCTAAGCAATGACATCAAAAATTTGATGAAGTGGTTTTGTCTAGTGGTTATTTACTTAATCAGGCTGACAAATGTGTATATAGCAAATTTGATGAATCTGGTAAAGGAGTCATCATTTGTCTATATGTTGATGACATGTTGATCTTTGGCACTGGCCAAAATCAAGTTGATCTTACAAAAGAATTTTTGTCATCAAGGTTCTCCATGAAGGATATGGGGGAGGCTGATGTTATCCTTGGTATTAGGATTAAACATGAAAGTAACAAGATTTCTATCTCTCAGTCTCATTATATTGAGAAGGTGTTCAAGAAATTTAATTACTTTGATTGTACTCCAGTGAGTACTCCTATGGATGCAAGTGAGAAACTAATGCCTAATACTGGCAAAGCTGTATCTCAACTTGAGTATTCTAGGGTGATTGGCTGCTTGATGTATGCCATGACTTGTACAAGGCCTGATATTGCTTTTGCAGTGGGTAAACTGAGCAGGTATACTAGTAATCCTAGTGCTAATCACTGGCAAGCAATTCAGAGGGTCTTTAAGTATTTGAAGAGAACTTTGGATTATAGTCTCTCATATACTGGTTATCCTTCAGTGTTAGAAGGATACACTGATGCAAGTTGGATCAGTAACACCGAAGACAATTCGTCTACCAGTGGCTGGGTATTCCTACTTGGTGGAGGTGCAATTTCTTGGGCATCCAAGAAACAAACTTGCATTACCAGTTCAACCATGGAATCTGAATTTGTAGCTTTAGCAGCTGCTGGTAAAGAAGCTGAATGGTTAAGAAACTTGCTTCTTGAGATTCCATTGTGGCCTAAACCTATAGCACCTATTTCTATCCGTTGTGATAGTGCTGCTACATTGGCAAAGGCTTATAGCCAGATGTACAATGGGAAGTCTAGACACTTAGGTGTCAGGCATAGCATGATTCGTGAGCTTATCATGAATGGGGTGGTATCTATAGAGTTTGTTAGATCTCAACAAAACTTAGCTGATCACTTGACGAAGGGTTTGGCTAGAGACTTGGTTTTAAAGTCTGCTAAAGGGATGAGTTTAAGTCCAACTTAGTCACTGAATGCAAAGACACCCAACTCCCTTCTGAGGAAACTTGGAAGCTGAGTTCAATGTGGAAAGTTGAACATTTAGTGGACTGAAGCACATGTTTTATATTACATCCCAAGGTTGTGCTTGTTACCTGTTGGAAAAGGAGGATGAAGTCTTTACTTCTCAATGGTTAATTTCTTTGACAAAGTGCTTAGCAGGAGCATGAATAAAGAGGAACCACCTATGTAAATGTTGAAGTTTTGCCGCTTCAGGAAGCTTTTGGACTTTTAGCTTTTACAACATTTATGAATTGGATATGGACACATGGCTTGTATAGTGTCAGGAGTATTTTAGTGTTTGAAAACTTGTGTGTATTTATCATCAGGTATTCAAATGGGTTTATGGGTTCAATTCTTAGAACACCCTGATTCACGAATATTTGAAAGTATATGTACTAAGATGGAAATTCAATCCTCAAGATATTTTCATTTATGCACTTGTTTTGTTTAATGTTTATTATTTCATGCAAAGGAAGTGAACTAAATTTGGGGAGGATTGTTGGAAAATTTAGTGCACTTGAGGGATTAATTCACACCTGGTAATGGGTTTGGAGGTACGGAGTGTACACCTATTTGGTCACTGAATTCCTTGACTCAATAGTGGTTATGCTAGTAGAATCTGCTGCTAGTAGATTCTGCTGATAGTTGAATCTGTTGCTAGACTCTGCTGCTAGATTCTGCTGATTCAAAGTACTGCTCGGTTTTAACCATTGGATCCTACTATTATGGAAAGTATTATGTTATAATTAATGGGCTGTTAATTATACATAATTCCATGGGCTAGGGTTTGAGTATTTTCTATTATAAATAGAGGTCATAACATTCTGCATGGTAACGATTAACATCAAACCCTAAACACTAAATACGCATCTGGTTCTTGCTTTCTGCCTAAAACAAGAACATCACTTGGTCTTATCCCATAGAGATATTCGTGTAACCCAGGCATAGGGTCGAATAGTTTCTATTGGAAAGTGATACCACGATTTCAAGTGAATATCCAGTACTTTATTGATTATCTTAACCCTAATCTGGGAACACTCCAACATATATAAACTAACATATTGATGTTATAAATTGCTTAATATCTTGTTAATCCTAGTAGTTCTTCTTAACTATTGACTTTCTTTGAGTAGCTAGTATCATCAAATGAACATTTTCAGGTCCCAATGGTTGAGTCACATAATCATTGGCAATTGCATGCTCCACATTAGCAGGCTCATCATGATATATAGAATCCTCATTAGCATGTTCATGCTCTTATCACACAAATACATAGATTGGTATTTATTTACTACGAGGGTGTTTGGGCAAGCTTAGAATAAGCTATTAAGCACTTAAGCTATTATACTAAGCTTACCGAAATAAGCTTAGGTTGTCCCAAGATAAAATAAGGTAATGATGATATTACAACGAAATTTAAAAATGCGTATACAATTTTGGTATTTTATAAAATTCGCGTATGATATTCGCGCGTTATTTAAATTTTAAAGTATGTTGCTATTATAAAAACTTATAGATATAACTTATAAATTTAGACATAAATTTAAGGGTTGAAATTTCTAGCCAGTTTTCAAAAGAAATGGTAAACATATTCAACCATCACGCACTTTCCAGTTTCCAAAAGGCTCCATGGGAAAAAATGGTCATCATCTAGAAGACTCTCTCCAAATGCGTCATTGCATGTGCTAAAATGCTGGATTTCTTACTTTAACGGATTATCTACTTGTGTTGTCAAACATAAGTAAGTATCAAACACTAAATTAGTTAAACATACTTTTTTTTTCTTGAATGATATTATGCATACTTTTAATTGGACATTGTGTTACAAAACGTTGAGAGATTAGATAATATAACTATAAAATGGCGGCCATTAACTTTTGGGTCAACTTTCTGTTAGTCTAAATTAGTTAAACATATTTTCTTGTTTTGAATGTTATTATGCATACTTTTAATTACAAAACGTTGACAGATTAGATATATAACTATAAAATTGCCGGCTATTAACTTTGGGTCAACTTTTTGCTTGTCATTCTCAATTACATTATAAAACATTTGAAACCTTTTTAAAATAGAAGTCTTAAAATATTAAGATAACAAACTTACTTATTATGACAAATTTTAATAAGGATACTTATAATAGCATTGATTACAACACTTTAAAACATTTTTTGTGAACATATTCAAAAAAAATAATTAAAAAAATACAATGTAATTAATATAAGAAAAAAAACGACTATAATCATAACTATCTAACAAATGTCATTTTAAAAAACCTATAATATGAAAAATACTTGTTATTATTCATATTGTACAAACTAATAAAACACACAAAGCTTCATACAACTTATATGCAAACAAGTTGATAGTACATATAGTTTTAAAAATCCGACCGGGCCAACGGGTTCAACTGGGACTAGAGTCGCCACCGGTTTGGCTAGCTAATAAAAGCCNCAAAACGTTGAGAGATTAGATAATATAACTATAAAATGGCGGCCATTAACTTTTGGGTCAACTTTCTGTTAGTCTAAATTAGTTAAACATATTTTCTTGTTTTGAATGTTATTATGCATACTTTTAATTACAAAACGTTGACAGATTAGATATATAACTATAAAATTGCCGGCTATTAACTTAGGGTCAACTTTTTGCTTGTCATTCTCAATTACATTATAAAACATTTGAAACCTTTTTAAAATAGAAGTCTTAAAATATTAAGATAACAAACTTACTTATTATGACAAATTTTAATAAGGATACATATAATAGCATTGATTACAACACTTTAAAACATTTTTTGTGAACATATTCAAAAAAAATAATTAAAAAAATACAATGTAATTAATATAAGAAAAAAAACGACTATAATCATAACTATCTAACAAATGTCATTTTAAAAAACCTATAATATGAAAAATACTTGTTATTATTCATATTGTACAAACTAATAAAACACACAAAGCTTCATACAACTTATATGCAAACAAGTTGATAGTACATATAGTTTTAAAAATCCGACCGGGCCAACGGGTTCAACTGGGACTAGAGTCGCCACCGGTTCGGCTAGCCAATAAAAGCCGTTCGAAAACGATATTATTCAATCAATAAAGTTTCAAAATGCATACTAAATTACAATGCTCAAAAAATATTATGAAATCGTAAGAGTGCCTTGAGAACCAATATATACACCTGTTAGAATTTTTTAATAAAACTTACCATAATAACTAAAAATAGTGTTTTATAAAAATCGGTCGATTTTTTCAAAGCAAATGATGCAAAGGTGCAAAGTGTTAAATGCTAATTATACAATTTTATATTTATTACATATATTTATTATAATAATAATTATACTCTTTAAAGTTATCCACATGATTTAATAAATATTTAGGTTTTCTTTATCTTTATAAGTACTCTTTTACTTGTATCATCTA
>LBNU01020692.1:41400-55057 GCA_014162995.1 Artemisia annua | reverse complement strand
CCTTGAGTATAGAACTCAGAAAGTGATGTAAAAACCCTATCATCTATCCAGAAAAAATTTTCTCTCTAATCCTTGAGGGCATCCACCTTCTTGGTGTAACATTGATAGCGCCCCGCGCGCTTCGAAAAAGTTACCCACCCATTCGACCACGATGTGTGGTAAAATGCGCGGAAAAGGTTAATGGTCGGATTGATCGCAAGCAAACGACAGTTTACTTCAAAGTTGGTTATTTTCGCTGCACCTTGTGGGTGCAACTGAGAGATATGCAAACGATAGTAGTTGAGCACGCCACTCAAAAATAAGGATATGGGCACGCGCTGGTTCGCAAACTCAAAGAAGCGCGTGTATACCCCTATTTTCCCCTCAGGGAAATCTGCTATACATGCATTGGGCTCCGGTACAACCGGATGCACATCCAGAGGAATGAAGTAATCAGAGGTGAACTTACGTAGTTCATCCTCACCCATCTCGGACAGAAACTCTTCTAATTGGCGTACCATTTTTACTAAGCACACGCACACAAGGTTACCTTTGTAGTTTCGGTTTTTCTTGATTGATAGTGCTTAAGAAGGAAGAAAATGGCGTTTTTTCCCTGTGGTCGACACAGTAAAAACGAAACCCTTTATATAGGGTTCCCCTTACCTTGGATAGATGACACGTGGATTCTACTATCTCCATCGTGTGGCTGGAATACAAACAGGTACGTGCACTTTCACGTATTTTAAGAAATACGTGGAGCATTTTTGGGACTAGATACATAGTATCCCATTTTTGGCGGGAAAAACATGATTTTTTCCCACCACGCTTACCGCTGCTTTTATTAGTCTAGCATCCGCAGGTTTTACCCTGCACACACTAGACTGGGGGGACATGATGACGTATAGTCTTCACTCGGGTCACGGACCCGATTAGTAAACCTACTAACACTTAAGCCCACCACGAGCGGGCCGCTATAACGATAACTGGACTACCAGTTGGATGGTTTGGGCCTACAAGGCCCAAGCCCAAAGTTATTAACGGATAAGATACAGGATATCTCCTAAATAAAGGAGATATATACCATATATCCGATATCGGCGAATAGGCCGAAGAGTGAGGAACACGAAACCTTATCGGTTACGTGCATATAAATAAGGCATCACAGCTCTCGTCTAAGGTACGATTTACAAAACCCTAAACTCTTCACAAACCCTAAATTCGATTACTTACTCTCACACCGGAGGATAATCGGGGGAGACAATCCCTCCATAAGCCTAACGGTGTTTGTTGCTTTCATAGTGCGCAGGTCCCCAAGCATTATCATCTGATTGATACGAGAACAGGAAACCAAACAAGGAACGCCCAACTTTTGTATCAACACATATGATTACGTTTTTATAAATGAAACATGTGGTATGATATTTGTAGATGATTATGTTTGAATTCTAATTTTTGGTTTTCACATATTCCGTATGTCGTTTGAACTTTGAAATGTGCTGTTATGTTTGCTGCATTATATTGCTATGATTTTTGTAAGGGATCTAATTATTCTTTTATGGTTACGAGATCTTAATTGTCATTTGGTTCTAGTATTCAACTTATTTTATTGCATCTTCTTGTTGCTTCAAATGGCTGAGTTTGTTAGGACTGTCAATAATCAATTGGGCACTTGTACCCTCATCTTAGCCTAATGAACAAACTCCGCTTAGTTTATTCGCTACAAGTCATATTTCAGATTAATTGTAACGTAGTAACATTCTTAAGCATACATAATAAAATAACAACATAGGAAAACATATGGAAATTACACAAACATAACTACACAATCTCACACACCTTTAACATAAAGAAACAACCGTATCTTGTTCACCTCACGAAAATGATGGCGTTATCGTGCACTCAATGAACAGAAGGGCATGTCAAGACATTGACCCACACTTCATTTACATGCCCACTGATATGCGAGGACGAGTTGTACTATGCAACAGAATACGAGCTTTTTTCTTCAGAAACCGAAATGTTTTTTCCGTAAAATTTTTTTGCCAAGCTAAAAGAAAGTGATGATTTTTCTTTATATATGTTATTATTTTCAGCAAAACCTGGAAATGTTCTAACTGCTATACAATGGCTTTTCCAGTTGGAAATATGTAAATTTAATTGCGGGGAAGGCATTGGAGGCTTTGATGGAAGATACATGTTTACCAAATAGTCTTAACCATTTGATGTTGATGTGAGTATAGTAAAAATAGGTTTTGTTATTTGTAATTTAGTGTTATCTTCAATTGCACCATGAATGTATTGATACAACCTGAGGCAATAATAAAGTTAAGTACATACAAAATTAAACCATTACCAAGAGTACCTGAAACTAACATGTTACTCATTGACAAATCTATGCTACCATTTTGCAATTTTTAACTTGGTTTCCAGTATGTATGTTTCTTATTTGTTTCAAAACGTGCATGGATACCTGAAACTAACATGTTACTCATTGACAAATCTATGCTACCATTTTGCAATTTTTAACTTGGTTTCCAGTATGTATGTTTCTTATTTGTTTCAAAACCTGTGAATCCGTCATGAGTAGATTTATTGAAGGAGGTTCCACCCATGACAGGAGCAGGAGCAGATATCCAGGACGATTCGTGGTAGAGTCTAATCTCGACATCTGGTGCTGATAGTAAAACCGAGTACTGAGGGGAGATAGTTGCATTCACATAATAGCTTATAAATAGTAGAGTAAAATACACCGTTGGTCCCTAAAATTTCCACGAAACATCACCAGGCACCTTAACTTTTCAAAATCGTCGCCTGGCGTCCAAAAGTGTGGGTTTAGTGGCCGAATGCGTCCCTTGACCAGAAATGGTGAGGTCAACGCACAGTTTTGGTTCATTTTCCAAGGGCAATATAGTCCAACCACATTTGCAACTAGGGTATGGTTAATATCTAACCCTACATTCAATTTCAGAGACCAACCGTGCTCTAATTTTGTTTTTAACTATGCAACTTGACCAAAACTTTTCAGATACGCTTTAATTAGTTCGCGGGAACCAATAAACCCACAACTAACCCTACATATTCTATTAAATTCAATAAAATCTTTCAACAACGCAGCACACATACATTCAATCAAACGAACTAAGAATGGAAAAAAACGATAAGGGGAAGGCTTTGTACAGTGGGTTGAGGAAAGAGGATTGCTCCAAGGAACACCGTTTGTCCGCTAAGAAGACAGAAGAGGCTCCCGACAATGGTTTACCAAAGTTTGATGATTTGGAAACAAGGATTACAAAACTTGAAGTTCTGTTTAAATATCTGAAGGAAATGAAGGAAATGAAGGAAAATGCTGATAGGGAATGTTGTGGGTCAAGCTAAGTGTATGTTTAGATGGTAGTGAAGTTTGTAATGGTTGTCAACATGAGATCAATCAATAAAAATCTGGGTTTTGAATAAACGATAGTGTTTCGCAATCAATAATTTGCATGTTCTTGTTAATTCTTTAATTTCACTGTTACAAGTCAATTTGGTAGTTTGATTGAAACGATTGCCCTTTTAACTATAAGTGGGTGTTTGGATTAGCATTACATATTGGAGTTACATGTAAAATATTGGTAAAGCATATGCATTTTGTATCTGATGTAACCTTGTACAATTACTGCGGGTATGGTCTTGAACATAGGTTCATCAAATGTTAAGTGGCACTGGGTTTTGGTTTGGTGATACAAAGGTGTGATCGATTGTGGTGCGTATACCATCACATTTAGCATTTCGTTAGTTTGACTTTTTATATGTCAACGAATATCTAATATGTACAGCCATGACATATAATGTATTGGCCAAACAATGTATTAGACAACATGAGAATGAGTTAAGAGATTGAGTTTCTAGCATTTAGCATTTGGATACTTTGGCTTATAGTAGTCAACAGGCCAAACAAAGTCTGATACAATATGAAAATGAGTTAAAACATTGTCTAATACAAGGTTCTACTGATAATTAACACGAAATTGGAAAAGACGATGCGGCCTCCACTCCACAACCTTCACCTGATGCACCTTGTAACGATGTACATACTGGAACTGGATTATCAACAAACAAAAACATTCATCCTGTCACTGAAACCTTACTTAGGATGGCTTGTTGGCACAAAGGGCCAGTACGCAATTGGTAATCTTTTCACTGGTTTTAAAACGTTTATTAGGACCACTATGCGTATCATCACAATCACCAGCACCATCAGCAATGTTTTCACCATCAAAACAAGGAATTTCAACCATTATAGCCTTCCCGTTGCAATCAAAACCCCGCTTATAAGTTTTTACAACTTCCTCGCCCTTTTCCGCTTGCAAAACGTCCTCTTCCAGAATCAGCTTACCCTTTCCCTTATTGTTTATGCTTTTGTCATGGATAACATCTTTTTCATCTTTGATAACAACACCAACCTACAATTTTTTCTCATCTATACCCTTCCATTTACGGCGAGTCATAAAAGGTCTCCCACTTGACATTCTGAAGTTAGCATCTTCCTCTAACCAACCCACAACCTCAAAACCAATGTTTTCCAAGTAAAATTCTGCTAACATCTGGGGCCTATGTATAACAAAGATATCAACTGACTCATGTGTTTCCGCAAACTCATATAGCTTAAGGACATCCTGGTCCCTATAAATCAAGTGCAAACCATTTTCTAGCGATTTATTTGGATGACAGAAAAACACCGCCCATTTTGGATCCTTAATCTCTGATAATAGATTATCTAGGGTTGAACTAAAGATACCCCTATCATACCTAAATGCACTAACATTAATAATGGATCCGCCTTCATACCTGAGTGGGGTATATTCAAATCTCCCATTTGTGTGAATCCGGAACAAGACTTCTCCTTCATCTTCTGGTTCTGTACATTTAAATGTTGTCACAAATATGTTCCTTTCCAATTTCCTTTAACTTGCATCAATGGTGTTTCTCACAATGTGGAATGACTGATTTTTGTATGTATTGGGTTATTATGAAACTTTTTAGGTTATGTTGGTCGGGTCATTGGGTCGGGTTTATTGGGGCGTAACCCAAACACAAAACATAAGCGTATTGGACAAGTTTTTGTCTAATTTCGCCCTTGGTCCCCAACCTTGCCAACGTTGACGTATGTATACTTAAATTTCCTGCCATTTAATAACTTTACTCTTTACGATATAGTAATATCAATTTTGGTCCCTGAATTTGTAACGTCATCAGTTCAGTTTGTATTTCAGGGCCCATACCCCAAAGGTTTTGCATACCAAATACACACAATTAAGTAAATTCCATAACGTAAAACACCACTAAAATGATAGAATTCCCACGCCTACAGGAACTTGCAACCGCCATCGGTTCCCACGAAATGTTTGATAGCATTGCTCTGTACTATCAACGCGAGAACGACAAGGATTTAAAACTTAAAAAAGGACTACTAAATTGTTATGTGGATTTGGTTCATGCGACCAAAGAAACTCAAGAGTTTATGGCGGAAGTAGAAGGATACCAGAAGTAGAAGGATACCGTACTTCCGTTATGTCATGGAGGCTTCAACAAGATCTTAAAAAGATTCAAAAGAAAAATGTCATCAAGGCTATGGAGATTAACAAGATGATTACTGAAACCCATGCTCAGGTGTTAGGCAGGAACAATTTCATTGATTTTCTTAGGAAAACTTGATTTTGTTGGTAATCACTTATGGTGAAACATTTAGTGTGTAATGTTTGTTGTCTTTTGGGGCTTATGAATTATATATTTTGCTTGATCATCTAGTATCAAACTATCATGTACTTTTGATCTATGTTATCGCATGAAATGAAGATCTGTTTAGCCTAATGCGCCTTTGTTTTTTGTCTTGTTTTTTTGCTTGTATAGCTTAATCACATATTCAAATACATTGATGTTATATGTTTGGTCCTTTATGAAACAGTGGTAACATATAAATTTGTATGTTTCGTCCCTTATCACGTGTTATGGTTACCATAAACCTTTATGGATGGTTTTATAAGTAGGTTTGTATTTTGACCATTATTATCCCCAAATTTAAATTCAAAAGTAGTCTAGTATTCCCCCCCTGAAATTGCTTATCAATGGGCAGATCTAGATCTCGGTAACAGATCAAATGCTCTAATTGTCAGGCCGTTGGATATACTAAGAGAAGGTGTCACAAGGAACAGTTTCCACAACCCTAAAAGGACAGTAACATACGAGGAAAAAAAGGCATGTTGATGGGAGAAGGCAGCAGGTATGCAAACATTTTTCCTATGATTGACTAATGATCTATTGTGTTTACATTGGATATGATGTATGCATATATTACTAGTAAGTTATTTCTTTCAGTGGATGGATGAAAAGGAGATAAGGCAGGCTATAGAACAAGAGATTCTTGAATCTCTTTTATTGCAAGAAGAAGAATACAAAAGGTTGGATGAAGATGAGGATCACTTAAGCCTAGACGAAGAAGCATTCCACCTGCTTTTGGAAAAAGAGATAATGTACAAAGAACTAGCACAACAACAGGAAGCTCATCTGGATAACTTTCTACTAAGCTTTGAGGAAAATGTGGCATCTTATGAAGATGGCTAGAACTCTGACAAGGAGAGGAAGCTGAGCAGATTAGAAGCTCAGTTAGATGCAGAGAGGTTTGCGAGCTTTGATCCTTACGACGACGGTTATGAATCAAACAACTCTTAGACATGGGATCACCTCGAATACAATTGAAGTTTAAGTTTGTGCTGTTGGTACTTTGCAATAGTCAAGAATTAAAAAAAAAACTTGTTGTCTTTTGGCTGTATTGTATGCATTTACTCATGCCTTTAATCCTACCTACTTGTTCAACAACCTCATTCAACCTTTACCTTTTTTCATCTATTATACAATACCTTATCCTCAACTGTTTATGTATTCAATTTGCTTTTCACGATGGATCCACAAACTGGTCGTCCATTGGTCTGCATTGATTGTTGGATTGAAAAGGAAAACAGGGCTGGGTTGATGTTTATGGCAAGGCGTCCCCCTTACAAAGATTTCATGTATTATACTTGTGCATCATACCTTGAAAAAAGGGGAACCCCATCGTATACTACAAGAGCTGATGCAACAGGGGAAAAGTCAAGTACTACTGATCCTGGAGGGTATGTGATTGGCTTAGGTATTAAGCATTCTACTAGAGTTGGGGCTAAGGTGGCCAGTGGTGACGACCAAAGTCAATCATCCAGTGAAGAACATGCTAGTCAATTATGCAAGTGAATCACCAGCTACTCAATTACCCAAGTGAAACACCATCAATAAATGCTATGTTGTCTTTCATTTTTAGTGTAATTTAACTGATATGTTGTAATTCAGATGTTATAACAATGCAGTTTGGTTACTATTTTGTTTTTTTGGGTATATGTTGACTTTAATTGTCAAATTAAGTTATTCCAGAAACAATATACTATTAATGCGATTGCAAACTAAAAACCGTAAACAAGTAAAGCAAAAATGTAAAATCCAACTATTTCATTAGCCTTAATCATCCCAAAAGATTTACATCTTCATTACATAAACCACTAAAAATAACAAGTGAACTTTCTGATGGGACACTTGAGGTCCTTAGGGGGACGCACATACCAATGTTTCCTCTTATTGCTGCTGCTTACCTTTGCCGCAAGAAGACCGAGTACAACATTTGTAACCATTTTACTTGGTTTTGGACTTTTATTACCAAGGGTGCTAATTGGTTGTGCATGTGAAGCATCAACCTCTTTTCCTTTAGAATTGGTATCTGAAAATACAACAAAAACACAAGTACATGATTTTAGCCATTGCTACTATCCTAGTTTCCAATCAGTATGTCAATGAAACAAATATAGAAAACGTAACATACCTTTGATCACTTCCTCTTCTTTGGCAAATCTGCATAAATCTTCAAACATCTCATCAGACATTTCATCACTTTCTAACCAACTTAACCATATTTTGCCTTCACATACTCTACCANTGATTTTAGCCATTACTACTATCCTAGTTTCCAATCAGTATGTCAATGAAACAAATATAGAAAACGTAACATACCTTTGATCACTTCCTCTTCTTTGGCAAATCTGCATAAATCTTCAAACATCTCATCAGACATTTCATCACTTTCTAACCAACTTAACCATATTTTGCCTTCACATACTCTACCATCTGATCCGTCACTTGTGCCTTACTAAGCTCCATGTCTGCCATTAGTTGGATTTTTTTTTTTCGGTTTTTCTTTTTGGAATAACTATGGGTATGATACATCATCGGGAGTTACTAAAATATCAACGGTTAGTTGTGGGTTTATTGGTTCCCGCGAACTAAAAAGCGTATCAGAAAAGTTTTGGTCAAGTTGCATAGTTAAAAACAAAATTAGAACACGATTGGTCCCTGAAATTGAATGTAGGGTTAGATATTAACCATACCCTAGTTGCAAATGTGGTTGGACTATATTGCCCTTGGAAAATGAACCAAAACTGAGCGTTGACCTCACCATTTCTGGTCAAGGGACGCATTCGGCCTCAAAATCCATACTTTTGGACGTCAGGCGACGATTTTTAAAAGTTAAGGGCCATGACGATGTTTTGTTGAAAGTTCAGGGACCAACGATGTATTGTACTCTAAATAGTATTATTAAAGCTAAGTGATGCATAACGAGAATATGCACACATATTTTACCCATTTTTGTGTTTGATAATACTTGGTGTTTGTATGTGTGTATACACTTGAGTTTGGTTTGCAAGTGTTGCTCTATGTGTCATATGCAAGTATGCAACTATTAATATTAGAAAAGTTATATTTTAGTCCAATATTAATATTCTATAATTATAACTAGATAATTGGCATGTATAATAATTACCTGATAATTTGAATGTAAACTAACTACATTAACAAGGTGTTAAACTAAACAAAAATTGAAAGGGTTCATGAATTAATGGATGCAAATACTTTCACATGAAATTCTGAAAACATGCCAATAGATTGTAACTAGATTAGATTAAAAAAATAAAAATAAAAAAAATGCAATTACCGGGAGTGTAACCCGGGTCTATTGCTCGGAAGGCAATTATCCTAACCTTTGGACTACAAACGATTTTTAGACATAACTTTCATGATAACTTATAAGTACGTAGCCGATCATTTAGTATCATTATTTGTTGTGTTTGTATGTAGAATCTATCTTGTACTCACTCCTTGTTTTGATGTATCAGCAGGGTACTTGGAGTCCAAGAGTTTGATGATATTGAAGTTGTCAATATGAGGTTCCTGAAGATTTTATTTTATTTTATTTTATTTTTTTTATTATTATTTTTTTATGTAACTTGTGTTTCAATCATATGAATTTGTAGCACTGTTATTGTAAATGATTTATGCTAAAACTTGGATTTCTAGATATCTCCTATTCCCTAATTCACAAGAATTCTGCAGTTGTTATTTCAACATTTTATTGTAATGAATTTAGGACGCCATATACTCGTTCGCTGAGATGAGACGAAACAATGTATAAATATGTATTACGGTATTACCAATACCGCGTTTGCATTTGGCAATGCCCAATTCAAGAGAGGATTAGACAAGGCCCAATCAAATTGGCCCATTTAAAGTCCATTCTCATGCCCTACTGTCGTGATCATAAATTTTAATCATATTCAAAACTGCGCCAGTTCGTTTAACCGTGAATTGAAGGTACGTGGAGTTTTTATAGTTAATCTTCATACAGTATATACCTATAGCATAATTGGGTTTGAACATATGTCATATATAATTTGATTATTCATAATGGACTTGATCAAGTCATTCAAATTTGAACAAGTGTATATAACTCCTTAGTAATGTATTTAACCACTGCTAGTTTAGTATTACACTATAGGCTTAAAAGTGTATTAGCAATTTCTCAATTGCAAAGGTTCGGATTCGACGGCATAATCCGTTCGAACCAGCATGTTCGTTCGGTTCATGAATGGCTGTCGTTGGCAGCACTTATTCACGATTATAGTTGTGAGAACCCAAATAGTCACAACCTTTGAATTACCACAATGGTTCTATTTTTTAAGACACGTACTCAACCCAATATACTTGTTTTGTTTGCCCTGTTCAAGGGATTCTGTTTTTCGCAACAAAAAAACGCGTCCCAAAAATTATGTTACTCTTATACCTGGTTGCCAAATAATCATGTCAGGACCAAAGCATAATGTTTAGTTTCTTGAAATTCCTGAAACACTAGATAGCCTTTTTACTTATATTCTGATGGATCTAACTGAATTAATGACCATGAATATGCGAGGAATAGTTTTGAATACTCTGTCTATTTGACCCAACTATTTTGCAAAAAGCAAAGACAATTTGTATTAGCAGCATCCAATGGGAGACCACGTACGAGTGATCTCTTGCTATTGACAACTTGACCACAATTCGGTTAACCCTTACTTTGCTTGCAATTATGTGAACTCTAAAGTTAGTTGTTAGTTGCTATTATGCATAATATGGTGATTTTGTGATTGTGAATATTATGCATAAATTTATAGTTTTGTAATATGCTACTGATGTCACAGAAAAGAGCAAGCAATAGCTATTAGATAAATATGCATTTGTTAATTAAGGTTGATTGTTGAGGGTACTTATTTGAATTATATATATAATTTCAGATCAATCGTGCTGTTTAACGGTTTCAATGGCAGAGCTTATCCCTGATGATATCTATGATAACATATTCCTAAGATTGGATGTGAGTAATCTCATTAGTTGCAAGAGTGTGTGTAAGTCGTGGAAATCTTTGATCTCCGAATCTCAATTCTTCAAAGATCATTTTCGATGGTACAACATATTCAAAAGATTGGATGTGAGGAATCTCGGTAGATGCAAGAGTGTGTGTAAGTCGTGGAAATCTTTGATCTCCGAATATCATTTCATCAAAGCTCATTTGAACCGTAGTTACAACAGTAACGGAAATGGACATAAAAGGATCGATGAGACTGTTTTTCTATGTCGTAGTGATTATGGATATCTATTATTGGCACTTCGTATGGTCTAGTATGTTTCACTGATGGTTATGAACTACTAGTAGCTAATCCGTTGACTAGAGAAGTAAAACCGGTACCAAATCCCTCTAACCACGTAAAACCATTTCCAAATCCAAATGAATATTTCAACTATGACGACTCGTGTTGGGGATTTGGTTATGATTCCCTCGGAGACGACTACAAGATTGTATGTGGGGTCCCGAAAGGTAAGGGCCAAACATACTTTCAAGTGTTCTCTCTCAAATCAAATGCTTGGAATGATATTGGAAAAGTGAATTATACACGTAACGTAAATCAATATGAAGCTGGTGTCTTATGCAATGGGGCGATTCATTGGGTTATGAATCCAACTAGGAATTTAAAGAAGGAAGTGATTTTATCTTTTGATTTATCCAAAGAGGAATTTAAAAAAATACCCCAACCTGATTATGCGAGATATTATAAATTAGATAATGGTTGCTGTTTGCTTAGAACTTTGGGGATTATGGAAGAATGTCTATGCATACATTTCCTCAATGGCAATAAGGCATGTGTAATGAAGAAGTACAATTCAAAAAAGTCTTGGGTAATGGTGGATAACTGCCAAATAAAGTATGAATCTGGATGCGGCTTTCGGGAAGTGACTTATCGTCATGGTTATATGTGGTTTATAGGTAATCGGAAGTTTAGAGGTGGCCCTGTTGTCGTGGAGAGCCTTGTATCTCCTCATCTTTAAGCTATGAATAGCTTATGATGATTGCCTCTTTTAACGTATGTATTAGTATTGATCAGTCATAATGTTGCATTACCTTGGGTATTGATGTTTTGCCATAACTATAAATTCTTATCATTTGGCACATTATTTAGACATATTCCTGATTAACTTTTATTCAGATTGCTGGCTATGTCATTCTCTTCATGGTTACAACAAGATCGTGATTGTCGGTGATTTATTTTATTGACAGAACTTAATGTTGGTTATGATCAAATTTGTTAGGATGGTTAAAGACAAGACGGTCAGTAAGCTATTTACGGGTCGGATTATGGTTGTTAAGTTATTTACGGATCAAATTGAGTTAGCCAATTACGAGGGGTTTGGAATGTGATTTTAGTCATCTCAACATTTTTTTTGGATCTGCCAGAAAAGCAAGGGAAGGGATCTAGCCACCCATTTCAATTGAAGGGGAGAAATGTAAGAGATATGCATTTGAAATGTGTGGTTTTTGTTCCTTCAATTCTCACTCTTCTCATTTTAGTTTTATTTCTCATTTGATCCTATGTCTTAGTTTTAAAAGTAAGAGATTTAAGAAAAAATTGGGCTTGAAATAAAATATAACAGAATTTTGCTAAACCAAAACAAAACCATAAACCATTTAGTTTTATGGTCAGGTCGGTTCAGTTTTGAGCCGAAAACTGTTTTGGAAATACGGTTCAGTTTTGCATGCTCGTACCTGCTTGGGCTTAAAAATGGGGAGGATTTCAATCAAATTGGTCCGTTAATGACCCAGGGTTATTTAATGTTGATCATAATGTTAATCAATTATGAGGTTTCGGTAAAAAAGAAAAAAAAGAAAAAAAAAAGCTGAGGTTCGTTTTAAGCATGAATTGGAGGTGATCCTTGAAATTAGATCATCAAAACTCCTTAGTACAAATATGATGATGAGTAGAGTTGGGTTAATTACTTGAAAATGTACCATACTTGCCACTTTTTGTTATTGTGTGTATTGAACTTTTATTTTTTCTTATTGTGTGTACTGAACTTTCAAATTTCGATTATTGTGTGTATTTTGTGACTATTCATGTGACCACTGGCAAAGTAGGGAGCCGTTTTAGAATATCGCATTGCTTTAAAATTTAAAACTATGTTAAATATGTGAGAATTTCTCTTGAAATTGGGTTAGATGATTTGAGTTATGGAATTGTGACTTAGTTTTTCGTGTTATTGGATTTATTCTGTGGTGTTAGTTAGGCACTACTTTGACTCTGGCACTAAGAAACCTAATAAGATGAGATTTAATGAGAAACAGTGACGTTTTATTTTATAAGCGTGTTTAATATCAAAATTAATAGAAAAACGTATTTAAAGTGATCGGTGACGTGTACGAGTGTCGTTGGTGACGTTTATTAGTTTTCGTGATTTATTTTATACGTTGTCGGGGAATTTAAGTATCTATTACACCGACGGTCCTTGTTTTAAGCCCTTGGGAGAAAATATGGGAAGTTGAGGGACTAGTTTGCAATTTTCGGGTATAATAACCCTAAACCTACCTGCCCCTTTTCATTTTATCACCATCCACTTCATCCCTCACCTCCCAAACCCTAGCCGCACCTGCAACTCGTCGGCACGCCTCCACCGTCGTGAGTCCAACCACACCACCACCACCAAACGACTCACCATCACCTCTCCTTTCTTGTTAGCTACCACCACTACGCCAAATGTACCAGCGTTAAATAAACAGCCACACTTGATCCGATTTGTGTGACCATTTCGTAAAATATTTGTCACGCATTTGTGTATATATGTGACTAGAGGGTAACTGGTCAATATTTTCCATCATTTAGTCACGTTTAATTTAGGACGTGTGACCGATGCAAATCAGCTCGAAACATTAGTCACGCTATAGATATACATATGTGACAAATATATGTCACACAATTGA
>LBNU01020692.1:3307-32587 GCA_014162995.1 Artemisia annua | reverse complement strand
GGGGGGGGGGGGCGGGGGCGGGGGCTAATATTGACATGGTTGCGGTGTTTATTTATTTGGGAGTTAACTGTCGGTAAATGAATCTTAATTCTAGGTAATATTGTTCTTGACTCTTCTTCATAAGGACTTAGACGATGCTGGTCATTGTCTCGGGCCTTCTTGATACTAAATTCAATTATGTTGGAACACAAGAAAGAGTATATTTGCTAGATGTTTTGGTAGTAGTATGCATCTTGTAGCCGTAAAAACCTACCTTATTCAAAAGATAATAGGTCTGACTAGTAATCGGCGTTAAATACCAAAATTTATTGACCTTACTTAGTTTATTAGCTATGGACCATGTCGAGCTTGGATCACATTCAATCACTACAGACAAGACGAGCTTGATATTGCATTTTAGGTTCATGTAAATATTTATTCTTGTCGATACTGCTAGGTATAGTTAAGGAGAGAAGATCAGTTGACGTGGAAGTGAATCTAATACCTCAATAACTATGGTCGATATTCAGAATGGGTCATCTATATAGTGCATTCTGGTCTATACTGCTAGGTATAGTCAAGGAGAGAAGATCAGTTAATGTGCAAGCATATCTTAATATAAGCTGGTTTCCATATATGAACTCTGAAAGCTATGTAATACCTCAATAACTATGTTCGAAATTCAGTATCGGTCAGTTCATTGAGAGAAGGTGTATAAGGAATGTAGTACAAGTGTGAACTACTGCACCTAGTGTAGATACAAGTCTAATTTATAGCTCGCGATTGATCTCCCCTGTTACATTTACTACCAAGCCTGAGAGGATTTCTGATCGTTTAGAGGATCCTGTTAGCAATGCTCCTCTAGCCTTCAACAGTCAGGGTGAGTTGTCAGCTTCTTCTTTGGGGTGAAGGCCCTTCTAACTCGGAAGTAGGGTCACAGTATACGGATACCCCTGTGATAGACAGGGATCTTTCTCTTGTTACAGGTGAACATTCTGAGGGGAAACCCGCTTTGGCCTTTTCTACTCCCATTGGGATTTCGTTAGGGGGAAGCTCTGAACCCCTCACTCTTTCTCCGGACCATAAGCCTTTGGGTGGTTGGTAAGGTTGTCGACTCTGAACGAATGATTTTATGTGAAGAAGAGGTGGTCACTATTATAAAGAATCAGATCCCGTTACAGTTAGGAAATAAAGTGCCATCCGAGAGTCTTCTTCGTCTTTTGCTGGAACTCTTTTCTCTAAAGGTAGTGAAGTGAGCCGAAGGAGAGGCTGGATGGAATGAAGCTCGACCAGATCTCCGGTGTTTGTTTCTGCATCATTTGTGTAAATCAAAGTTGGTCAGAATTACCCATTTCATATTTGAGATGCACAACACCTCATATTCCACAGAGCATGAGTTATATCCTCGTGCACTTCGGCACTTCCCTGTTCTGCCCAATTTGACACTACATTATGATTGAAATCCACCCCTTGACGACTAATAACTAGTTAAAGCGAATCTGTTGTTTTTAGTAGTAGTTAGGTGGCAGATCATGAGATATAACCACTACCCTTCGGTGCTTTTAAACCCTAGATATGGTCTAATTGCTTAACATAGATCATATAACGAGAATGCGCTTCAGACTCTGGAACATTACATTGCACATTATTTTAGCCTTTTGTCATAATCAATAATTGTGTACAAGCCTTAGGCTGAAGAATGTAATAATAGTTACTCTCATTTCTGCTATGCCAACCAAAAATATTTGGTTTCAGTATTAAAGTTTATTAATATTGACCCTGTTGTTGCTAGATCGTCTAACTAATAGTTTATTTGATATTTAGCGTCTTTTTTAGTTTGACCATTGAACATCAGAAATCTTGATCCTGATACATCTTGTAATTTTCATGTTGTTTTGCTTAATAGGGGCCCCAGTATGTATGTACAAACTTCTGGACATTTGTTTGCACAACTTGCAGTGGCATACAGTAAGTGCCACCTTCCTATGATTGAAAATGAACTGCCTTCTTTGGAAGATATGTATCCATCCAGTTAGGAAAGTTATCTAAACCGACTCCATACTCAATTCTTGCTTGTTTCTTAAATGTTGTTTTGATTTCTACAGCCGCGAATTCACTCATCGGGTAAAATCTGTGTCGATGGCCAAGTTTACTTCTCAAGAAGTTAGTGCCCTTCAAGGAGGTGGAAATGCGGTAATGAATCACTTATTTGCTTTTAGCTTTAATCTACACTACTTATCCAATTTTGACCCCTTTGAATTGCAACAATAGAGTGCTAAGGAAATATATTTTAAAGAATGGGATGCACAACGCCAATCCTTCCCTGACAGCAGGTCTGTGGTCATGAATCTCATGCAATGTTTTGCGTATCAATAAAAACTGCAATTCTGAGTTTTTCATGCTTCCAGTAATGTAGAGAGACTTCGGGACTTCATCAAGCATGTCTATGTTGATAGGAGATACTCTGGTGAGAGAAGCTCTGACAAGCCTCCAAGAGCAAAAACGGTATGCTCTTTTAACTATCTAAACAAAGCAACTCTTAAAACATGCCTTATGAATATATATAGTAGTATAATATTAATAGGCATGCCTATGATATGCTTTGAGGAACTCTAGTTATTATAGGTGAAAAACGAGTGGGTTGCCGATCGGGTAATGTGTAAAAACAGCTGAATATTTTAGAGGGCCAGTCCAGGTTGTTGCGAAATTTGTTATTTTTTTCATTAATAATTAGTGTGTCATATATGATTACCAAACTATAGTATTTCAGTAATAATCTCATCTTGGAACAACGATCTAGAACTTTGAGCATTAAAAACAAAGTATGTGCGAATTTTAGCCCGTTCGACCCTTTTTAGCTAGTGTTTTGGTTTCACTCGCTCGAACCATCTGATATACAACATAACCCGAATTGACCCAACCATCAGTAAACCCACCTTTAGTATTTATCAAACTACAGAGATTGTTACCTTTTCTTTCTTGTTTATAGTTCTAAACTGTTCTGCATCATGTACTGTTTCCTAAATTGGAATGCAATTCCACCTTAAACAGGGGGAAGTAGAAGGTTCCAGAAGCCCACCATACGAGAATGAACGACGTTACAGTGATAGACCTAGTCCTGGTGGAAGAAGTGATGGAAGTTCCAGAAATAGTTATGATGAAAGACGTAGTCCAGGGTATGACCAAGATTTCAAAAAAAGCCCAGCCCGTACAGATGTTGTTAATGACTGGCGACGAGAAGATAGATTTGGAAATGGAAGAAGGTCTGATGATGGTGGTTCTAAAGTTGAAGGTAGATCTCCTGATCGCCAAAGTAATCCAGATATGTCGAGTCCACCTATAGTTCGACCTGTTAGGGATATATTGGGAGATAGTGTTTCTCCTCTTCGGGTTCTTGAACCCCCTAAAGCTAATGGTTCAAGGCCAGCAGTTGCTTCCTTCCAACCGCAGGTGTGGATCTTCAGTTATTTAGTTTTATGTTTAATTTGTAATGTTTTTGGTGTATATAAATTTTTTGAGATCACTCAATTGGCTTGCCATGCGGTTAAAACCAATGAGGCAGAAAATATGCATATAAATTTTAGGTGGCAAATTTGGAATTGTATTGGGTAGTTGATTATTCACTTTTTCATTTAGATAATCAGTTTCTCATATTCGATAACAAAATACTATTGTACTTTTAGCATAAGTAATTTAACAATATGATACTGATTTAAAAGGAATTTTTCCCCCCATTCTCCGGATTAGAAGGTTTAAAGCTTAAAAATACACTTTGAGTGACTTTTCACCTGTTGTTCACATTCCTTTGATGCTATTTTTTATTTGTTACCTGTTTGACCCGTTGGAAATATAATTTAACTCGAATAAACACATTTGATACTTGATAGTGATTGGGCAGAAATTGCAACCTCTAGTTTATGTTGGCTTAGAGGCATGCCCCAATCTCCATGGTCTTGAGTTGCAATTACTTGTGAAGCAAGTGTAGAAGCTATTCTTGCTAGGGAATTGATTGGCACACTCAAAAAATTGATTGAGACACTCAATGTACAAACAGTTAAAGCAGTTTATATTTACAGTACAAGTGTTTAATGCACTGTTTGGAGTGTCCCAATCAAATATGAGAGTGTGCAAATCATCTCCCTTCTTGCTATATGGAAGTTTTCTTCCCTTAAATGCATTTGCAGTCATACTCATTATTAACAATAAATTTTGCTGTAGTAGCTGTTTACAGGCTTGTGGTTCTTTCTTTGTTGTTTATATAATTCAAAGCCCCTGATCTGAAATTATGTCCTGTTGCAGAGAACTGCTTCTTCCAGTAGCTTAGCATCTTCTAATGGGAATCCAACAGAACTTAGAAGAGAAAGTTCATTAATCGATTTTGATGCTGATCCTGAGCCTCCTTCAACTGCTCCTGTCCCACATTCGCAACAAACTGCTCCTGCTCCTGCTCCATCTGCGGCACAGCCAACACCATCAAACGATAATTGGGCCAGCTTTGATTCATCACCAGTGGTAAAAGCTTCTCAACCACCTTCAAGTGGTAACTTACTTGACATGCTTTCTGAGTTATCAGTTCCTGCATCTGGTAACGTTCAACCAGTTTCAAATGTACAAGTGCCACCTTTTGGCACTGCTGGTTCGGCTGTTACACCAGCACCAGCGTTCACCCCTGGAGGTGCTTCATTTGATGCCTTTGGCAATTCTGGTGGAGCCTGGCAAAATGTGCATTCTCAGCAAAATATTCTCCCTGCTACTGGCATCCAGCCTCCTACATCATCATTTAACCAGGCTGCTGGTGGATCTCTGAATAATCAGGTTAGGTCTTCTTGAGCATCTTTCTCGTGTAATCATTTTATTGTAGAGGTGGCAAGATATGGGTGGGTCTGGCGGATTGGGTAACTGTTTGAAACGTGTCCTGCAAAGTTTGAAACAGGCTGGGGCGGTTTGGATTGACACACAAACACGTACTCTTTTATAAATAGATAAGTGCTTTATGATCACAAAATTAATAAGTATAATCAATCAGTTTTTTTTCATTCGAATAAACTGATTAGGAGGAGGTTGTATTCAATTAAGATAGGCTTTGGCTGATTTTCATTACCTTTTATTTGCTCCCTTTTTTAGCTAAAAAATGTACCCATTTGACCTGACTGAGATATAACACAATCCAAAGCGACCCATCATAAGTAAATGGGTTGAAATAGCTACCTCTAGTTCTTTGTATCATGTTTTGTCCCACACCCCACCAGTTTCTTTTTCTACCATCTTATCCTACATTCAACTTTATGCAGCCTTCCAGTGCTCCAAGTGGCGATTCTCAAATTAAATCCAGCATTGAAGCTAAACCTAAAGAGCTACCTGCGGTAATGGAGTATATTTTGTCAGCTGCATTGTGTGTTTGTATTACTACAGTAATTTTTTTAATTATTTTTTGGTTCTAATTAGCTGGGATGTGTATGCAGGATTTATTTACTTCAACCTACTCACCCTATGCTGCTCAGGGTCCAGGCTGGTACCCTGCTCAACAATATGGCATGGGATACAATATGCAATATAACGTCCCACAGGTTTGATGCAAACTACCACAGCAATGTTATACAAGCAATTCTTTTTGTAATTGTATAAAAAATAAATTCACCTAGAAACTCCAAACCTTATATGATCATCCTAACAGTAAACCATACTACTGAAACTACTAATCTATATCCGAAAGATAATACCTATCTAATCTGAAATCACAGATAATGCTTATCAATGAGAACATTTACTATTTGCATGTGGCTGACATTGTAGTTCTCATACCTCTTTGTATTTGAGATGCCACTAAAAATTGTGTGTTTTTTCTTGCAGCAGCCCATGCCACCTGGCTTTGTACAGCCATCAAAGTCATCAAATCCATTTGATGTCAATGACTCACCTGCAGTTCAAGCTCCAACAGTAAGCATATGCATTACAATTGCTTCTTTCTTTTTAACTCTTAGTTAAGCTTTAAGGAAAGTCACTATGAATATTTTTATTACAAGGGCACTTTGTAACTGATCAACACAATTTTTTACAAAAAAACTGCTATAAGATGTATTTTCTTTAATCATTTACAACCAGATAATCCATCGTAATAGCATATATATTTTTTGGCATGGATAAACTTAAATGTGATTTAAGTAGAGAAGTAATACAATTGAGGTCTTTTAGCTCACAATATTATTTGAATTATATAATCGATCAGCATAAGATCTAGTTGCTACTGCTACATGCCAGGTCAATGACATTTTTCATTGCACTATGTCCATTAAGATCAACTTTACTGATTTCACACACATGCACAACAAGTAATTCTAACAAGACTGTAAAAACACAAGTTTTTCCATTCTTGGGGGATGCATGGAGTAGAGAATTAGCGATAAGACGTCGCAGGTTCTGAATCTTACATGTCATTTGTTATATTCTGATTTTGTAGTTCCCTTCAATGGCACCTTTACAAGGTGCTTTACCAAACATGGCACCGCCAGCAGGCATGCCGCCAACCTCAGGCATGGGTAATGCTGCACCATCGTGGATGCCCCACCAAGCTTCTCATCCTTTAGCAATGCCTCCCCAGGGGCCATATGGATCAACAATGCCTTCTGGTACTGTCCTTTTTTTTTCTTTTTTCCTTATGCACTTGTATCTTGGGTAGATGTGTAGTTCGGGCGGCTTAGGTGATAATAGGTCATAGTATATATCAATACGTGCTTGGGTGGTAGTTAATAATAGGTCATATTTAGCGCACGCAATTATTACTAGACAAATACCCTCGCAAAGCGACGGTGTATAGTGGCAAATAATTATACTTGTGAAATCGTGATTCTGGTTCGACCCTTGATGTAAAGCGTGTGTTTTTGAAATACAAAGCATGTGTTTTTTAAAATTAATATATTGTGTGTTTTTGAAAAATTGCCAAGTTTAGAATTGATCAAGAAAAGACATTATTTAAGTTGCCATGTTTTTAAAAGTTGTCAAGTTTAAGGGGTATGGAGGGGTAATTTAGGCAAACTACACTAATTTGAATTTCAAGATTCAAGATTTCAAGAAAAGACAAACTCTTTATAAGTAGTAGAGATTATTACAAAATCCACAAATTGTGTGAATTAGCAACACACTTGCATTTTTGTTTGGTGAAGGACTGAAGGTCCTCGTACTTTTGTTTCGCTTTGACAGTGTTTTATGTTCCATTTTGATCATTAAGATTTAAGAATATGTTCTTTGGTTACTGTTTCTCCATTAGATGTGGTTGGGCCTTGGCTCACATAAGTGTGACAATCAAATGACAGAATAGAAACAGAAGCAAATATGATGAGCAAATTGCAAATGTTGCCATTATATGTAATTTAGGAGGCATGCTTAAGTAAATAGACTTTGGGGCGTTTCAGTGATTTTTAGTCTGATTCCCTTTAATTGATTTGACCTATTTAAGATAAAACACGACCCAAAATCAACCCATACTTAAGTGAATTGATTAGAATTACAATCTCTGCATTAACCCAATTCATGTTTAGCACTTTTTAATCTCATTGATTGACGTGACTCCATATCGTAATGTGTCAGGTCCGTTTATGGGACAAGTACCTTCCAACATCCCAACTCAACCCAGGTAATTTCTTGTTACTTTTATTTGTTTCTGTTTTTCTATAATGACAAGAATATTCTACAATTGCATTAATCGAACTGTCCCAAAAGAACTACATAAGGGGGGTTACTTCAAATATGCGTGTTTTTTCTTAAAATATTATTTGTTTGACCTTTGTACAAAATCGTTTATAACCACTCTTCTACCGAATATTTATTTGGTCATCTTTTTGTACGTCAATTGGTCTTATGCTCCCTCCAAAAACTGACATTTTCCCTCGATTGCCTGCTAGTGAATATGGCATTGTATCTAAAAGGACTAATAACTAAATGAGTATTAGACTTTTTTTTGGTTTAGATGCGTCTGTTTTGACCTATATAAGTATATAACTAAGAATGGGTCCATTAAAGCTATATATCTTCAACGGCTTACTTGTTGAAAGTTTCAAATCTGGATAAACATAAAAACAATCAAATGTTGTCCAGATTTGGTACACTTTTAGACTTGTTTAATAGTGGCTAGTTTGGTACGCATATTTCTGCAAAGATTTTTCTCATCTCAAAGTACTAAATCCGCATTTTTTATGCAGGCCACCAGTAGGAAATTTTGGATACGACATGACATCTTTTGGTGCCATGACCAATCAACAACAAGGTGGATTATATGCCACCCCTCCTGCCGGTACACCAAACACCTTCTCTTCGAACCCATTTGGGTAAATTCAAAGTAAAAAAACTCGCTATATAGCTTTTAATGAATTAAGGAGTATACAAATAGAGGAGTATGCAAATCGTCTATTTGCTTACTCCTGAATCATCCACTGGAAACAGAAATTCCTTTGGCTGGTTTCTTGTTGTAGATTGTGTTTATCGACAAGGTCAGTTTATAAGTTTAGGTTCGGGTTTTTGGGGGCGGTGAGTAAGTTATCGGTTGTCTGTAAAAACAGCGTCATGTTGTAAGAAAAAACCTGGAAGGTGATGATGAAGAAAAATGAGTGATGAAGTGTCGAGATTTTTTGTTTTGGTGATTTTGTTTGCTTCTATTGCTGCTGCGTTCTTCATAAATTGTATAATTATTGTTATTAGACTTGATTAATATTAATAATTATTTGTTTTACATTTACACTTTTTTTTGGTGGAAATTTGTATTGTTTTCTATTAATTTAGTTTATTATATATCTATTTGAGTGACCTGGTCACATTGTTAAGTGGGTAATTGTTCAAAGCTTGTAGTTACAAAGATCCAAGTTGTTTTGCGCTTGTGAAAATTTTCTAGATGAACTTTTGTGTGCGCATATGCAATTTGGTTGTTTTTGCTTGTATGATTTTACGCTGTTAACTTCATAGCCAGTTTGATTGGTTTGTCTTGTAATCCTACATTCCGAATTACAAATTGTTTGGTGTTTATATGGTCTAGTCACAAGCTTAGCTAGGTTTAACAAATTAAGGTGACTTTATTCAATTGTATGTTAGCATTTATGTTGATGATACATGGAGATGGTAAAATGACCATGTCACACACATTGTGTAGCGGGTCAAAATGAACTTGGGTCAAGACGCTTAATGTTTGGTATGTGTCGGAACAGAAAAAGGTCTATGTTATCATCTTCCTAAAACACATCTTTTCATTTTTTCAACTTTGATACAAAAGTATTGATTATCGTAATTGTAATCTTGTTTTTCGAAAGTTCGTTTTTGTTTATGTATAGCTTGCTTAACCCCGAAAGACATATCTTTTAACCGAATAATGTTTTGGCTACGACACTTTTGAGGTTTGGATCTCATAGTCATAGTTCTTAGACTATCCATGACTCGATAGAATGTTAAGCCTTTTGACTTATTTGCTTCGAAGTGACAAGAATGGTCATAATTTATCTTATTTTGGCCGGATGGGGGCATCCAAGGAGAACACTTTACTTTGAAAGAGTTAAAATCTTTAGAAGATGTTTGTAAGAATTTGTACAAGTAGGGCCAAAAGTTATTGATCCACTATTATGGTACCATCAATGTGAAAGTCTGAAAGAAAAAAATAAAATGAAAATGTTGTCCTTTTTTTCAGCAAAAACTTTGCCTCACTTTGCTTCTGTCAATAAGAAGGTAACAACAAAAATTTTGCGAATCACTTTTCACTTTGCAAGGACAATGATGATCAAGGCTTAGTTCCTTTTTCATCGTTTTCTCGTCGCTTTCTTTTTGATCGATTATGAAATCTAATTTATATGAAACACTTTGTCAAAGCGGATCACTTTTATAAAGTGATTGTATGTTTCAGTTAGTCATTCTCACTTCAATACATACTAATTGATTTAACATCCAAATCTAAATAAAGAACAACGGGAATACTATTTCCTTGTCGATACCGATACTTCCTATTCTTATTATGTAAAGCACAAAACATTACATTAATCTTATATCCATAAAGTACACATTTGCTTTTCAATAAATTATATGGCTTTTTTCTGAGGGTCATGGACTCATGGTTGCTAGGCCCTCTTGTATCATATACAACATTATAATGTATACTATTTACAGGGGCATGCCAGCTGCCAATCTCCTTAATCCTATATATTAAGCAATGTTTTGTAACATAACTCGATGGACTGCAATGGCTGTCGATCTTCATATGGTGGAGGCGTGTATCACTCTTGTCATGTGGGCATGTCTAGATGTCGTGTTTTCCACACGAGTGGAGCTATTAACATCCACACTACAAACACATTATTTATGTATTAGAACATTCTTAAGTGTAAATGAAAACAGAAAAACTGCAAGCCACTAGTTTACTTACAGTAAACACAAACTGCAAGCCACTCGTTTACTATTCTAACCCAAGTACTAGTCCAACCAACATCAATGGTCCATCTGCATAGAGGGCAAGTAGGTAGTTTGTAAGAAATATGAGATTAATAAATGATGAATTAAACTTCATATTAAGGCTTGTTAATTACTTTTTCATAGGGTGGTGATAATTCCAGCCGATTAACAACATTGCAAAGTACATGGCTCCTGTCGCGAAAACAAGATGAAAGAATCCAAAGCCATATGGCACGTCGTCATCGTTTTGTGTCTCATCCTTTCTGAACTGCAATGTATTATTATGTTCAGTTACATTTTTTTGAACTAAATAGAACATGTAAGAAGAATTAGAGTCCAAAAATCAATAGTGTCTATATTTTTTACAAGTTATTAGATTCCATAAAATCAATATTACCTGAAAGCATTTAGAATAGATTTTGGACTCTAATATCTCGCATATCTCTTACAATCTAATAGTGTCTATATTACCTGAAAGCATTTATCATCGATTCCTGTTGAAAAAGTAGCGATAACAATTGCAAGTACAGCAACAACAAAACTCTGTCGACAAGAAGATGAACTGAAATAGTCAAGTTTTTTTATCTTGAGCATCAAATGAGTTTTTTAGCATTTAAATCTACACCAATACTAGTAATAACTTAGAACGCGTCAAAAGTTAAATGCATGGTTTTAACCCTTTTGATTTTAGAAAGGTTTATCATAGCATTTGTAATCATATATAACACATCGACTATTTATAAAGTATTTACAAGTGATTACCGTTCGACCTGACCCGACTTGTTTTGACTACTTATCATTGCCTAACTGTTTGACTTGACTACTCTGTGACCTCTAGTACTCTATAAAACTAGTATGAAAAAGTGCGAGGCTTACAATGATGCTTAACCAGTCTCTTGAGGGTTCAGACTTCCTGAGACATTTATCATCTGGCTCACTGTAGGCCAAAAACATGGTAAAAAATCTACGCAAACAGGCTGAAAAACAAAAGAAAAAACTACTTAAGTAAAAATCGTACCTTCTAATAGCGGACCAACATAGGAACACGATATAAAGTCCCATAAGACCTGGAGTCAAGAATCCAGCATTGATCTGTTTCAGAAATTAGGCAATTAAATATAGGTCAGTAATTTATACTAATAACTCGTAATATTAATAGTATATGATTGAACTTACTTTTGGGTGAAGAGAGACACTAGTCATGAGTTGTAGGAGAACGAGTGTCCACGTGATAAAGAAAATGTTTAGTAGGCAACTAGATTGTGGCGTGTACCAAATGTACATTAAAATGATTCCCAGAATCGATACAATGTATGCAGCAGTTGCCAGCAGCATGGAATGGATGTGGCTGTAGTGGAGCAAAACAACTTTTACGGTTATCAAATCTCCACAAAAGTATTAATTGCATAAAACGATGAACTGAAGACACCGTAAACAGCTAGGTTCATTTTATCAGAGCATATTAGTTTTCTGCATATAGCGTTACCAAAGGAATACCGATGAAGTATCATAGACTCAAGAGGTGGCAAAATGGGCAGGGCGGGCGAGTTGTGTAACGGGTAAAACAGTTATTTTTTATACACTTTTCGCCTTTATTTTTTATTTTTTACAAAACTATATTTTTAGTAATCAGGTATCTTTTTCAGTAGGAGGTTTTTAGCATTAAAAATGCACTTTTGGCGACTTTAGACACGTTTCTTTCTAAACCTCTTTTATAGTAAATTATTATCCATTTGACCCGTTGGATAGCCAAAATCAACACTAGATTGAACACATTTTTCCCAAATGATCAAGATCCAAGATAGATTAGCGTTACACTTTCATAACTAGATTTCTTTTTAGTACAAACTTACCATCTCGCGGCATACTTTTCAGATAGACAGCAATCATTCAACCATGTAATAAAGCTGATTATACTGATTAGTTGAATTAGCAAAAAGACCCTGCATATGATAATGAAAAAGATTCTTTAAATGTCTTCATACTTTCACCGATAGTCATGAGGTGACAAATTATGCAATGATTATAAGACTTATCTACCCTGCTCCGAAATGTGCAATATCGCCTGCCACGTAATAACAACGCATCAGTTTCATGTTATGCTTTATCTCAAACGGGTAAAAAAAAAAGGATTTAGCTTAATCAAATGGGTCAAACCGGTCGAAAATCACCCAATGTACGTTTTTTAGATGCATAAAACATATTTGACACATCTATGATTAGAGAAAAATACTAACCATATATCAAAATCATTTCTGTTGGAAGAAAAAATGACAAGACGATTAGCGCGATCATGAAGAAAACCTTGGCAGACCACCAGCCCGAATGCCATAATTCTTTTCGTCCATGCAACTTTGATGTACCAACGGTTGAAACAAACATTGTAAAATAGAATATCTTATACTATATGTTAAGGATTCCTTCAAACTTATCAAAAGAGAGATGAATATATATCGGAACATTGTATTAAGGATTAGAGATATAGTTTACAAAATGAATGAAGGATACAAAACAGCCCATACTAACTCTTAAAACTCCTTCTGTGCCTAAACAGTCTTTGCCACCTTCGCAACTTTTTAGTCCTGCAACAAATAGATAAATATTCAAATTTGGACTTAACCTGAATCGACCCATTTTAGAGTAAATGGGTTGAAACCGCCACCTCTGATAAGTTATGATATTAATTGAGCTTACTTTTCATTTCTGTCAATGCACTAGGTCCATAGTCGCGAACAGCCCATGCAAACAAATTTGCTAAAAGAAACAACACGCTGTAGACGTATCTAGCCATCCAAGGATTGGATCCATAGCGAAATTGGGTCAACCAAGAACCCTCTAATAACTTAGCATACCGGTTACTGATACTATTTGTTGTTTCCATCATCCCGCCTTCAAGTTTTGCTATACTCATGACATTACCCCACCAGCTCCCTTCTCATCTGCAAGCGTCAAGATTTTAGAATCCAAATCTATATATCTGGTGCACTTTATAGGCCTAGAAACACGTAATAAGTGAATTATGCGTTCTCTTCGGACTAGCTCAACTTCACGCGTATAGCTGCCTTTATCCTCTATTCAAATGTGACACTCACGGATACAGGACGAGCGTAGCAGGCGCCTTTACCCTCAGTCTTACAACCTCTGTACTTTGATAAATATGCTCAATCGTTTTTTTTTTTTTTTTTTTTTTTTTTTTTTTTTGGTTGAAAGGTTATATAAAACTAGCAAGACGCTAGGAATTACAACGACGCAATATAATATATCTGACCAAAACGCGACCCGAACTATAATCAATGTTTAGAAACTGCTCTCATTAGACATTTACACATTTTCTAATCCGTTATGAGTTTTTATCTTATGTGTTACTTATAATTCTTTATATCCTACTTTTGGTTACACCAAAAAAAATGCTACTTTTTGTTGTTATGACTTATGATATGACCACTAAACCAATACAGATATAATGTGGCATATCTTTTCCACTAAGCAATCCTTGATTCCCACGATACTTTGATTGGATCTCTGCATATTTTTTATTTTTCTAAACTAACTTTAAAGTGGCCTCTCTTTTTAAGAGACAAAGAATGTTACTAATTAAGAGTGTTTGAGATTGTTTACATTGAAATAATTTTGTTTGGTTTATAGCATGTATATGTTCTCAAAGACTCAAAATGAATAAGTTGATAAAATACTTACTTTGTAAAATTAAGGATAGACGAAGTACATAAGTTTATATATGTTTCCAAAACATGGACGGAACCACTTGAGAGCCGGGTCTAGTACAGGTGACACACGTTTTTAGGTCATAAAGTATAAAAGTTCTTCCAAAAAGTGTTTTTTTTTGTACGTGCAACCTCAAATATTTTATGCTATTTTCGTTTTTTATGATGTCAACTTTTGTTTAGCTAAAAAAAATTCTTTATAGTGCAAAAATTTTGTGCAACACCCTTTCAAAAATCCTAGCTTCGTCATTGTTTCAAAATGCTAATAACCGGCCACGCTGACTAGCTCATTTGCTTTACAAAAAAAATGAGATAAACACTAGAGACAAAAATAAGCATTCTCGAAATAGTTTCTTATACAAGTCACTAGCTTATTGTCGATACACACATCTTATCAATACGAAAGTTGTACCAAGCAAAACAAAAACTGATTAATCGAGCCAAGCAAAAGTTTTGCATGATTTGATAGAAAGAGATTATTATTATTTGTTTATTATTTCTTTTTTTAGTTAGGCATTCTTCACTCTAAACATTCAAATCAAACAAAATAAGCATAAATCTTTCTTTTTCCTTTTTAATGTAACTGTGATATATTCCAACTCAATGAAAAGGATATAACATTGTCGACATAATATGTTCATGCGTAAATATCATGGGTCATGACTTTTTATCGTATACGTTTGTATTTCCATGATTTCATGTCAACTAAAACAGAATAGACGCATAAAGTTGATAAACGTACTGAAACATGTTATTCCAGATAAAAACATTATTTCACAGTATTTTTCTAAACTAGACAATAATAGTTATATAAAACTAGACGTATACGGACCCGCACAAAGCAACGGTGTATAGTGGCAAATAACTATACTGGCGAAATCGTGATTCTAGTTCGACCGTTGATGCAAAGCGTGTGTTTTTTAAAATAGAAAGTGTGTGTCTTTTAAATTAATATAGTTCGCATTTTTTAAAAGTTGTCATGTTTACAATTGATCAAGAAAAGACATAATTAAGTTGCCAAGTTTGAAAATTTGACAAGTTTAAGGGTACTTATAGGTAATTTAGGCAAACTACATTAATTAAAGTTTTCAAAATTCAAGATTTTAATGTTTTAAAAATAGACATTCACCCTTTATAACTATAGATGATTAATTAAATGTTATCGTGCGTTAAAAAATATATAAATTAGCAAGGTGCAGTGGAGTTATAACGACGCCTACAGAATGTTAAGACCAAAACGACTCACTATAACGATTCTAAACTTAATTCTTATCGAGGAAACTCTTACAATGACAACCGTCTCACAGCTTTATGTAATTTTTCCAAAGCATGCCAAAACACCATTTATTTGAACGGATTGAGATCCTCTCAAGTTGATATGAACATGACCGGTAATATTCTCTCACTATAAAAAAGAAAATTGAGTCTCTCAGTAGACCTCACTTTTATGTTTGTGAAAGAAAATTACCGATCATGTTCATATTAATTTGAGAGTATCTTAATCCTATTTGAACATGCATGTAAATTAAATTTTGAAATAACATGTGTAAATAATGTGTGAGCAATACTTATCACTTGTTCATACTATATGGAGTATTACCTACCACACCATAAAGTTAAAAAACCATAATTTGGTGAGAAAAGTTTGAGTAATTCGTTGTTGTGATGGTACAAAATAAAGTATGATGCGATTGGTACGTATATGTTCATTCTTTTCGTGTTCCCTACACCTACTACGGATCACTAATTAATGGAGTAATAAAATTATACTTTATGCATGCTTGATAATATATTAATAATCATTTGTACCGTGCAAATCACAAATGCACATAACCAATCTAGCTTGCTCCCGGAATTAAGCCGATGACCATGAAACATCTTAATCATGTAATGAAGCAATCCAATTAAAAGAAATAATAATAATAAATAAATTAAAGGGTTTGTCTAATTAACCGATGCCCTCGTGCCCTCATGATATTGGTTTAAATAATTATAAAAGAAATATTTGCATCCATTAAATGCAAAATCACATTTAATTAATGTAATTTATAACTTTAATTATTTGTATCAAATGCATATTTTCATTTTGAAAGAAAATTAAGTTAATATAATTAACCAATGTCCAGGATTTGTTAGACGATCCCTAAAAAGTAACAAAACTAGTCGATAAACACTTATAAACATGCACATTCATTAACAAGAAATTACAATCTATGTGCCATTTTCTAGTTAGAAGAACAAGTACAATGAAATTGTAAGAATATATAACAATACTGCTAGGTTTCCTTAAACATTATATGACTAAGAAACTAAATGAAAGCAACCCGCAGCATGAAGCTAAAGGAAGGTATATATTAAGTTTTCTTAAACATAAAAGCCTACATTCGATCATTAACGCTTTACAAAAATCATATTTACATAAATAAACGTACGTACCTGATGGTCGAGAAGCTAGCTAGATTATCAAGATCCAATATATACTCAAGGATGTTTTTTGGTTATATTTGAAATGAAGTTTTTAGGGTTTACTTCAGAAGCAAGTAACCAAATTAGAGAGAAGATTCGCTGCTCCACCGGATCACAACCACCACCACGACCACTGTCTGCGCGAATTTGGAACCTTTTTATGTATGAAAGAGAGATGAACACCGGTTTGCTTTTGAGTTATAAATTTTTTGTAGTGTTTTTTTCTTCTTTTTCTCTCTTTTATATATGATGATGATTCTTCAATATATATAGAGAGAGAAGATAGGTTGCTTTAAGAAGAGGGCGAGCGTTGTGGTTTGGTTTTTAGTTTTTATATTTGGTTTGCTTTTCCCGCCGAATACTTGTTTCTTACTTTTGTTGGTACTTGGTAGGAAAAACATGTTANTGAACTACTTGGCCTGATTTATTTCTTTATAACGTTTGTGATATGGCCAGAATTTTTAAACGAGTTTTGGACACATATTTTGTTGGTAGTACAATGATGAATGAAATGTAGGGCATGCTTTTCTAGCTGACAAGCCGCAACATTTTGTTTTATAAAAGTGTTTGGCAATGTAGTTGTAGATAGAACTATTAGACATAAAATGATATAAAAGGACGCATGCGATTAGAAACAGATAAAAAATCTAAAATGATTATATGTATGACTTAATACGCGAGTAATAAATTATTGAACATGAGCATTCAATGTTGACATAATAAGCTTATTTACATATTTACGTAGCAAGCTCATTTTCAATTATTTAGTATCTTTTTTTAACTATCACACACTCACACTGCACTCCTGAATGATAAAACACCTATTTCTTTGAAAAACTATTGAGTAATTCTTAATACTATAAAACAAAACAACAAAAATAATATATTGTGAGTATTACTAATTCCGATTACACAACAAGTAGTCAAATACATTAGGTGATATGTTAGAAAATCTAAGGTTATTTATGTACTTTGGTCTTTAAAAACCACAAATTTTAAACGCTCAATCATGCAACGTTTTATTTTTTCATTTTTTGAAGCTTTTTTATATAATAAATATTTTATTGAAAGCTTTTTTTCTTAAAATTAAAAGCTGATAGCTATAAAAAAGCTTCTTACCAAACATGCCTGTAGTATATATGAAGCGTAAATCATAGCTTCAAATCATGTCCCCGGACTTATTATTTATGAGGTTGGATATAAAACTGGTTGATGGATTAATTATCTAAAGGTCGGTTTCCGTTTTACATGCATGAATGAATCTTAGTGGAGACCGGCGGAGAGGACTGTGGCCCCCCAAAACTACAGAGTTTTACTTATATTTACATAACAAATTGATCATATTTGACACACTTAATAAAGAAAAATATGAGTATGGCCCTCCCAAACTAACGTCGACCCTCCCAATAAATTTTTTCAAGTTCCGTCTTTGTTTACATGGACGACAATAATTTGATGACATATGACTCCATGAACTAACTTTGAGACACTATTGGCTTTAATTCTAATTATTCTCTATTTTATGAGGGTGCATGTTATACTCTTTTCTAAAGGTGGTAACTCTATTACACTATAATACTTTTAAGTCATGGATATCATATAATCAGTTTATAATGTATGACTATAACAGTTTGATTGTAACAATTTGAATATATAGACGTGAAATTCATGCATGCATGCATGCAAGTACTTTAGATTCACAAGAAGATGCTTTTTTTGAAAAAAAAAATAGTTGGTATGTGCCAACCCCTCAACGTTTTTGTTTTAACTAGCTATTCTCACTGAACAAACATACTTAACTAATAAGAAATAGTAATGCACCTAATTAAAAGACCTAAGAAAAAAGTGCCGATATAATTGATTTTGTAATTTAAGGTATAGCAATCATGTTACTTATATACTAGGTCGTACTTTATCTAATAAACTAGCTATCTAGATGCCTAGATTGTTGTATCTTGAATTCTTGATTGATTATGCTTTTATGATTTCTGATTTGGATGGTTCATGCATCTATTGTAAAAGTTTTAGAATATTCATATAGCGAAGGTTTGAGACAAAAATCATGTGCATTAGCATCTTATGTTAAAAGCAAAATGATTCAGGGGATATTTGGGGTGTACATTAATCTATAGAAAGTATACCTATGATTATGGGTTGGAATTAAAAAATTTGTTGTGGCATAATTATCATAACTAGTAATGGTTAATGTAGTATTACATTTTACATTTATGTTCAAAAATCAAATTTTGCGACAATAACTATTCTAGCTAGTTAGCAAAATCTATTTCTTTTTCACAATTAAGAAACGAAATAAACTCATAAGATCAATTTAAAACAAATATTCACACACACAAAAAAATAAATAAATAATAATAATAATAATAAATAATAATAATAATAATAATAATAATAATAATAATAATAATAATAATAATAATAATAATAATAATAATAATAATAATAATAATAATAATAATAATAATAATAATAATAATAATAATAATAATAATTAATTTAAGAAAAAAAACTTAAAAAATTAGAACAAAGTATTTATATACAACAAAAGTAGTCCTAGTTTGGAGGCTATACAACAAAAGTTGTTGTTAGTCATAATTTATCAAATTAGCATTTGAAGAAGACATTAACCCTCTTATCAAATCGTTGGTATTACTCGTTACACGAATGATACGTCTCATGGTATGCTTCACCTTTCGGGTACATACCTTTCTAAAAATAACAATACATGTTACTCCTTAGATATGGCAAGCATATATAGGTTATGCATTCACATCTTTGTTCATCAAAGCAAGCCTTTAAACAGACACTACTAATGGTTTTGCTTTAATAACTAAAGTCGCAAAACCTAATCACGCTTACTTTTTATCTTTTATTTACCAAACACAGTTTAGTTTCATCTTTATAGATAAATCACTAAATCGAGAGAAAAACAACATATTTAATTTTCGTATAAATTAGGTCAAGTTCTTGTACAAGTGGTTTCTATTTCTATATAGTACCGACTTGAGTTTCATACAGACATAAATTTACCTCGGATTCCTGATAATATATAGGTTTAAAAAATTTCATAACCTTTGATAGAAATGTTTTTCCAAGACCCCAAGTGCAATAGAGTTTAAGAAGTAAAAGGTGAAATCATTATCTTATATGAATATTGACAAAGTTAACTATTTCAAAATATATTTTACATATTAACGAAGATAAATTTCACTAAGGCAATGAGATTACTACTAAGTTAATGGAACCTTCATTTTGTTGATATACGCATAATATACATTTTGTATAAACTCAAGTCTGATTATAGTTTTGATAAATGGCGTGTTTGCCAAAAATAGCATCAACAGCAGTGAGCAATAGCAGTAAATTGTAGTAGTGACCTATAGCTGTAAGTAGTAGTAGTAGCAGTAGCTGTAATTTTATATAAAAACGTTTGGTAACGTAGTTGTAGTTATAATTATAATTTGTAAAACAGCTCCAAAATGCTCAACGCTCTAAAAGGTTACTTTGTGAAGCGTTGAAAAATGAGCATTTCGAAAAAAATAGATAAAGTTACTTGCTACTTATCAAACCAGTATTAAAAATCACAATGATCAATGCTCACAACTCACTGCTTATAAATACTCCTAAACGCTTTGCGTCAAACACAACCCAAAAACAAGACCCTTGAAGCCCTCATGGTCATGGTTACCACTTCAATCAACTTAAAGCTTTCTTTCTTTTCATCCTTCTTTTTTTACAAATACTTTAAATCTTCAAGTATAAGCTAGCCATCAATCAAAGAGATTTAACATCACTAATCCACAATTATTTATAAGTCAATAACATCACTTTTTTTAAGTTATAAACCTAATTTTTTTGCTATGTATAAAGCTTTTACAGATATATAAAATGATTCATAATAACTCATGTATTAAATTACAAAAGGGTTTAAGAATATTGACCTATTCATGTTACATGAATATAAAACACAAGATTACCATGGTTAAAACAAAACTTAAAGCTTTTAATAGCTTTTAAAAAAATCATAAAATTATCATTGTGTATACTTTTAGGTAGCATAATAAACATAAAACAATTTTAAGATTTGTAACATGGTGCTGTTAGACGATTAGTTTCCCTTTTTTTCAAAGAAATGTAACAAGTAAAATCGTCATTGAACTATAAACAATGTCCTAACATCAAACTTATAGGATCATTATTATTTACAACTTGTACCAATATCGACTAAATATATTAACTTCTATCGAAAAAGAGATAATGCAATAGTTGCTGAATTATCATAAAGATATCAATGACCATAACGTTTGAAAGAGGATGACGATCGACACATTCAACAAAGTGCACACACTCACTTCATGTGGATATTTCCTTTACTTTTCTTTTTCTTTCTCATCGTGATCAGATATTTTGCCTTTTGTACATGTTTATTATATTTAGTTTCGTGGTATCAAATTAAATTCGGGTTACTATTGATTCATGCAAGGCACTTTCTTTATATGAACGGCCAAATTTCATGTACTTTGAAACGTGCGTGTACGCTAATCACAAAAATATTGTTATGGAAAAATCGAAGCATATGTAGCATTTCATGCTTACATAATGTGTCAAAAGCAAAACAATTTGTCAAACGTAGTACAAGAGTTCATGTTGTATTGGTTATTACTAATCGTGTGTCTTTGTATTTAGTATCTTTTAAGTTGATTTAGATATGGTTTCCAAGGTTTATTGTCAAATATTAAAGTTTTCTCTTTGTTTTTCTTAGGCGTTTGGGTCTAGATCATCAACAATTTGGTTGTTTTGATTTGATTCAAAAAATGCTCTTTATTGTATTTTCTCACTTTTTTAAGGATTTGTTTTTTTTAATCTAATTTAATTATTTTGTGAAAAAGAAGAGGGAAAAAAAAACAAAATACATACCCCATTGGGATATTTGCTTTACTTTTTCCCATTTTATGGTGTTTTCTTTTATCTTTTGCTTACTTCATCCACGTTTCTTTACTTTTCAAGCATTCTTTATTTTTTTGAGTTAATCAAATTAAATACTATTAACTTTCTCTTTTTACACTTAAATATATTTATTTTCTGATTGATAAAAGCTGCATTAATAAAAAGAAGCTCATAGTTAAATTCAATTTACAAATCATTTCCAAATCTATATCTACATCTCGTTGTAAGATAAGATTGAAGATACAGTAGTAAAAGATAAACCAATGTGAACCCCCTTAATATCATGCCATTTTCGTATTTTTGAAGGCCACGGTGAATATTGATAACGAGGCATCAAAGTAAAGGCTAAATGAAAAGTGTACTTTTTTAAACATAAAATAAGAATTATTTACGTAAAAAGTGTCACTCTTCACTTATACGTATGAAAAAATGTTTTTGTTTCTATTCTCGTTTTTAAAGAAAAATAAAAATAAAAAATAACATCAGTTATAATTTTTTACATTGAATTTAAATTATAGTGCTCTAAAAATTTGGAGGGCCTAAATTAAGCACAATAGTGCCAATACTAGTCATTCAACTTGATTTGGTTGAAAATAATATCTCTTGGATAGCTTGGGACAAGGTTATCTCCCCTCGTCATAAAGGAGGTCTTGGAATCGGTAGTCTATTGGCAAGCAACCAATCCATGTTATCGAAATGGTGGTGGAGATTCCGCACCAAAGAAAATGCTCTATGACGCAAGGTGATTTGTTCTATTCATGGTCCATCAACAGGTATGTATTACTCCTCTTCTCGTTCCTTGTCCTCAGGTCCATGGTCTCGTATTTGCAACCTAAAAAATGATCTGAGCAACATTGGAATCGAATTACCAAGGCTTTTCAAGAAAAAAGTTGAAAACGGAAGAAACACTTGTTTTTGGCATGATAATTGGATTGGTGGAACAACTCTCCAAGACTCATTCCCGCGATTATACTGTCTTGAAACAAACAAGAGTTGTTTGGTTTGTGATTGATGTCCTACTTCCTCTCATAACTCACATCTCACTGGTTCTGTCTTTCACTCACCTACTGTACCCGACCCATCTTCAGCCCTCGGCCCAAACCAACAGCCGACTACACTTCCGTTTGGCCTTCCTACTAATTGGGCTTGGCTAAGACACCCTCGATCACAAGCTGATCAAAATGAATTGATTGAACTAACAAACCTTCTTTCTGAGTTACACCTTACTGACGCCCCTGATACCTGGGAATTCATTGAGGACTCTTTAATATACTTCACTGTGAAAAGCATGCGGAACCATATCAATCACATGTCAAATCCCTCAACCTCCCAACCCATCAAATGGAATAAATTCCTTCCCATAAAGGTGAATATTCACGCGTGGCGCATCATGAACAAAAGGGTCCCCACACGAGTTAATCTCGATAAGAGAGGGATCGATCTTGACTCTGTTCGATGCCCCCTTTGTGATGACGATATTGAAACTGAGGACCACTTATTTGCCTTGTGTTCAATTGCTAAAGACGTATGGAAAGAAGTCATGGCTTGTTGGAAGGTTTCGGGTGTCCATGTTTCATTCGTAGATGATGCGGCCCTATTAGCTGATCAAGTCCTCATTCTGCCCAAACTCAAAAAGGCTTTTGATGTTGCTGTAAACACCACTTTATGGCACCTCTGGAGCCTCAGGAACAATGCAATCTTCTCGCCAAAGTGTCCAAGAAAGGAGTTGCTCTTAAATGACATTAAGCTTTCGTCATTCACTTGGTTTTCGAGTAGGAACAGGAAAGCTTCTCTTAATTGGATAGAGTGGTGTAGTAATCCATGTAACACTCTATCCACTNAAAAAAAACGCTGCTCGAACTCAAATTCTAGCTCAGAACATACACAAGTTGGTGCTTGCATTTATGAATTTAGTTGAAAGATGCTTGATTCGAGCTCGACGTGCATAGAAATACATTATCTATTTTTGTTTCCTTAATAAACTAACATAGGCATTCAACCTAAAAACACCATCAAGAAATTTTTGTCAAATGAAAAATAACACTAGAAATTGTACTTGTTTGGAACTTAAAGAAAGAAACTTATTGCATTAGATGTTTGTCATATACATAGAGGCTCGAACAAGTTGATGATTTTGTTAAACATAGTTGAATCATCATGAAACATAAATACATTCATACATTGAGTTAAAATGCAAGTTATTGAAAAACTTAAAGAGTCCAAAATACAACCTACAATGAATTTGCTACCACTTAACCACCAATTGTACCATCGTCTCCGCCACCAGCGCCGCCACCTGCACCACCACCAAATCCTCCTCCAATTCCTTTACCAATACCTCCACCGAAGCCGCTACCACCACCAATTCCTCCTCCACCGGCTCCTCCCCCAAATCCGCCACCACCTCCACCACCAAATCCTCCACCACTACTTCCACCAAATCCTCCACCCATGCCACCGCCAAATCCTCCACCAGATCCTTTCCCAATACCTCCACCCATCCCACCGCCACCTCCACCGCCTGCACCTCCGCCGCCACCTCCCATACCTCCTCCAAAACCCCCTCCAACTCCTCCACCGGATCCAACGCCACCTCCCATTCCTCCACCAGCTCCACCACCACCTCCCATTCCTCCCCCACCAGCTCCACTACCACCTCCTATGCCTCCTCCAGCACCGCCTCCTATTCCTCCACCGCTTCCTATGCCTCCTCCAGCACCACCACCACTTCCTGCGCCGCCTCCAGCACCACCCCCTATTCCTCCTCCGCCGCTTCCCACACCTCCTCCAGCACCACCTCCAACTCCTCCACCGCCTCCCACCCCTCCTCCAGCACCACCTCCAACTCCTCCACCGCTTCCTATGCCTCCTCCGCCGCCACTTCCTACTCCTCCACCAGAACCACCTCCAACACCACCTTCACTCCCACCTCCTTTTCCGCCGCCACTTCCTACTCCCACACAACTCACAACACCACCTTCACTCCCACCTCCTTTTCCAACTCCGCCTCCATTTCCCACCCTCCTTTTTCGATTCCTCCACCACCACCAGAACCTCCCCCACTCCGCCTCCAGCTCCACCACCACCACCTCCCTTGCCTATTCCTCCACCAGTACCTCCTCCACCCCCGATTCCTTTTCCAATCCCACCACCTGTTCCTTTCCCAGTACCACCACCTCCACCAATTCCTTTACCAATGCCACCACCACCACCTTTTCCAATACCACTACCATCATGACCATGGTGACTCTTCTCCTTCTTACCATGTTTCTTACCTTTACCACCATGACCTTTTTCTTTTCCAACACAATCAGGTTTCACTACCTTAACATCATTTCCAATTGTAAAACCCTCCCCATTCCCACTACCAAAACTAAAAGAACCACCACTACCATCGTCTCCACTCCAACTAGCACCACCTCCAATATTCAATCCCGGTTGATCATCAAACAACCATTCTGGTTTCTTTACTTCAACCGCATCAGGACCTAACTCAGCCACCAACTTTCTCCCCTCAATATAATCTACCACAAACAATGCAAGCAAAAATCCCACAAATATAGCGCTCCTAACAACTCGACTACCCATCATACTATCAAGCATTTGGATTTTTGTGTTGTTGCGTTTCAGAATGATGGTATCTTGGTTTTATATACACATTTTGCATGAAAGCAACACTTAATATGCTATAGATTCTCACCTGAATTTACACTTTTTTTTAATTATTTCATACTTGTAAGCATTTAATACTTATTTCTCAACCAATACAACTAAGTTACCCATGCATCTACGTGACTAGCTTCATATTTGCATTCAAGACCACCGTACCCAACGTACTTTCTCTTCTATATGTTTTTAGAATTCACATATATGATAATAATTTGATTATCTCAGCTAAATTTAAGTTGCATATACATATAGTCAAATAACTGTACTTCATTTCTATTTTAAGATTGGCGTACGTAATATATAACTTTTAATGCGGTTTTTTTTAATATATGTTTCAGCATTCTATGATCATATTTATCACTTAAGTACCTAGATACTTCTAGGCATGAATTAGATCGTTCTCATTCAATACTTTATTTGATGAAATACTTTGAATGATAGAAGGCGTGCAAGTTGAGAAAAAACTAGGTCAAAAGTGAACAAGCCGTGAGTGCCAGTTGTTGAAGCCTTGAAGGTGGTAAAATTAGTTGGGGGGACAGAATGACACGAATTAAAAACTAAGCATTAAAGTATATTAAAGAAAAACATATGGAATAAGATTAACCCTTAGGTTGGTTTTAGTACGTCGAAGGAAATGCTCACGCATAAAACTAAGCTGAACCATGTGGGTCACGCGCGAAACGACTAGAACCTCTTCTCTAACAGGTGGTTTTAGCTCCATATAGTGACCGGCCTCACCGAATGAGAATTTGCGTCTGTATGTGAATGCGGTGTTTGTATTGATCAAAGAAAATGAGGCATGTATTGGTAAATGGTGAGCTAGAACTGAGGGTTTGAGTGGTGATCGAGCGAAATGAATGAGATGATGTAGCGTTGATTTGGAAATAAATGGTATGTAAAAACCAAGTAATGACTAGAGATAATCCTACAGAAATGACTTTAAAAGTCGTAAACAACTAAACATTATACAACACTTGTCTATAATCGGACCATTTAGCATATTTCATTTTTAACCAGGTTTTGAACCTTAACGGCCTATTCAACATGTTAAAAAACCTAATAAGTAAACAAAGTAGAATTGTCATCTTCAGTTTTTATTGTGTTCGTCTTATTTCCGGTTACACCTCAGCTATTTTGATGAATACAACAGAAACAAAGTCGAATTATCATCTTTAGTTTCTTTTCAATTTACACGATTATTAAGCAACTTCGTATAACTATTGTGACACTGTTTACTTCACTGGGGAATTATTTTTTTTCCAACTACTAACAACCAAAATTGGTGGTTAAAGTTCTCCAGGAAACGGTTGGGTTAAAATGTATAGTTTGCCTCACTGGCCATCATTTATTACATCAAAACCAACTTTGGCTTTCTATCTAAATTCATTCATCTATAACTTTGTTACAAAACTGATAATTGTAATTCTGAAATTATAGAGGGAAAAACGCTGACTTTATTAGAACAAAACTTACAATCGACTGTAGTTTGTTTCAAGTTTTGTTGTTTTTACTATCATGTAACAGCTGAAGAGCACACGTACCAATACCACTTCAAACTGGTTTAGAGAGAAAAAGAATTTCCGAGTGTTAGACCTCTTGAAACAGTCGACACGAACAACAACAACAAAAAATAAAAATAAAAAATAATAATAATAAAAAAATAATAATAAAAATAAAAAATAAAAAAAGAAACATATTTACACAAAAGAAGCTATTAACTTAAACAGAGACTGGTGAAATTAAGCAGGGCAAACATATCAAACTGTGTATAACTGCATACAAAAAGCCTAAATCTGTTTAGCACATCCTAATGGGTGGTCAATTCTGTTTCCTTATAACTTAAATAGCAAAAAAGTGTACGGGCCAGCCGGCCCAGCCCAACTCGACCCAGCCCATCATGTGATCGTGACTAGATTAATCACCAATGCACAGAATGGTATATGAACATTTGCAGGGTTCCTGCTCAACATGAAAAACGGACTCTAGAGTACAGCAAGAGAGGCATACCATCAAGAGAAGAAATATTTCGAGGTTTAATTAAAATACAGATTACATTATTAAACTTTACTTCAATACATAAAACCTTCGAATCAAAATACAAACAAGATAATACGCTAACCTCCCAGATTGTGGGAATAAAGGATGAACAACCAAGACTTGATATGTGTAATGAGGTAATGCAGCCTGACACACTTCAGTTGTCATCTACTCTTAAGGATCCTTTGCCACTGTTACGAAAATATTAGAGTCAAAGATTTGTAAAAAAAAAACTACATGTTCTTTGTGAAGTATTCTTAGAATTAGTACATGCAGTGCTGATTAAATTACAAAGGGCATAAAAACAAACTTTCCGAAACATAAACCATGGACGCGACACACCACCCTATAAGCCGCAATCTAAACATTCAGCAAAAAAAAAAAAAAAAAAAAAAAAAAAAAAAAAAAAAAAAAAACCCTATAAGCCTCATTTACTGTATGCATTGCTATAACTCTATCCATCTTTGATAGTATCTTTTTTCTGTTCGCCAATCTCACCACCAAAATGTTATTATTAGGTAACTCACTGAATCCTTTTAGTATATAAGGATTAAACTACAATGAAGTTACCATTTACCAAAGCATATAGGGAGGGTACCTGGATGTGCTTTCGAAAGTGATTGTGCAATATTGAGTGTCAAAATCAGATGATAAACAGTGTTGGGATGTACTTGCAAATGGAATTACTCCGTATTAGTTAAGAAGACCAAAAGGGACATGTTACGTCTACCAAATTAAGTATTACAAGAACAGGTAGACAAGTACCTATTTTGGCCTTAGATAATCCGTTATGTTGCAGCTGGTATGAATTTGATTATCAGAACGTCAAAATTTCTTTTTAAAAATCTGAGCTATAGCCTATAATACAGAGAATATAGCAACGCTCAAACTGCTCAATCTCCCGTTTCAAAAATCAGCAAGGCTATATTATATGACATGACAACATGTATGAGGCTATGAGTCTATGAGGTAAACAAGTGAATAGAGGTATAAGCATCATAAATAGGTAGACACAGAAATAATGAATTACACCATTTTTCTTCAAATAAAGAACTTTTTACCTTCAATGGTGGCATTGATGGTATAAAGCATTGCTAATTTGGAGAAGTTAAGCAAGAGAAAGCTTAACAATTTAAAACATTAACACAAAACCACGTGAAAATGGGGTAGCCAGGGGAAAATCAAATAAGCGTGTGTGGAATAAGTTGCAGTTTTCATATACAGTGGACAAATATCGTGCTCTCTAGAAGCTTATTGCATCTACAATCCACATAGAGGGGTGCTTAAATGTGTGTTTGAAAACTGATTATTTCACTATTGTTATTTCAAGTCGAAAAAAATCAGTATCTAAGGTTGGGCAAACTACCATGAGGCGTAATTATCAGATTTTGTAATGGTCAATGATACATACTTGAATAGTTAGTTTATTACTAACCGCAACAAAACTGATTATCAAACGTAAACCTACTTTATCTACAGGAAATAAAATTTTGTAACTCGCTTGCCAAAAGAGATCAGTACAACCTAAAAACCACATATACGTGTGCAAATACTAATATACTATTTCCTGCACCATGTTATAATAGAATAGATCATTTGACTTGAATATTCGATATGACATAATCATTTCAAAACGCATACCCAAAACATCAAGTAATTAATATACCCATATTCTTAGCTAAAATAGTACCGTAATTAAACAGAGAAACTAATAACTTTTAACCAAAACTCATAAAACGAAGAGAAATATACCTCCTTATCCACTCAGATTCTCAGCCGAATTAGCATCCTCATCATCTTCTTCCCGTATTTTTGCAATCTCAGCCTGCGCCCGCTCCAGAATCACCTTCTTCTGCAGCTCCAACTCCCTCTGAAAATCCATCCGCAGCTTCTCCAGCTCCAACATCTGCTGCCGTTTCCTCCCCTCAATCTTCTCATAAATCTCGCCAAAATTCTGAACCGACTCCGCCAACAGCTTAAACCCTTCCTCATCCTCCTCATTCGGCCCATCCTCATCCTCATC